>PVIR01041520.1:0-12711 GCA_004026965.1 Petromus typicus
AAATAAATAAATGGGGCGTGGGAAGCTGCTCAGTCAATGCAAAGACCTTCGGCTCAGTCCCCAGTATGTGTGCACCACAAATACAGGTGGAAAATATCAGAATCAGTTTAAGTGTGTTGTATAGAAAAAATTGATCAATAAATTAAGTTAGTGGCATTTAGGTCTAGAAGATAATTTATTTTGAATTATTCTGAACATTGTTACCTTCTGCATTTAATCTTTATATTTCTCTGATGGAGTCCAAATGTCTCAAACTGCTCTATTGGCCAAAGAACTTGTTTGATTAATTATAGGATACATATATTCTTCTAGTCATCATGTTCAATAAATTTAAATTTACAAGATGATAGAAGAAAGTTATAAATTTAGTTATGATATTGACGACTTATCTTCATGTTTATTTTCTTGAATCCTCTGATATACAAGGCAATATTCTTTTATATTTGCAAATTGTTTTCCGTATCACTGACTTGGTGTACAACTAAATACAATGACCTGTGATGTTTATATACATTTATGGCACTTTCCATTCTCTTTTCTTTTTTTCTCATGTTTGTTTTTTTCTAAAATCTCATATGCAGTATCCTGTCTTTGGGGGGAAAAATACTAAATTTATTCCATACTCATGTTGCAACTTCAGCATTCAAGACAAATAAACTTCCTAACAAAGATATGATGAAATAAAGTGACATTGATTCATTGTACGAGTGGAGAGAATACATACTGAGGTTATCATATGGTGTGATATTTATGCTCTATGAGATGGAACATTTTATACTGTATTAAAATGACTTTACTAATTAATTGTTACTATAGCAAGCTATATCCAAACAATATTGTTTATAATTTGTTTTCTTCTTAACTCATTTGTGAAAAAGTGCTCATTTTTTAATGGTTAAAAGGCATGCCCAAGGAAACAAGAGGTATATATCTTATTTTAGAATGGTTTGTTAGAAGTCTAAGCATGATATATCAGCCATGACAAATAATGACAAAACTTGCCTTTTAAGGTTGGTGCTTCAAGTATAGTTATGCCTTCAGAAACTTGCTGAAAAATAATCTCAATTTTAATTTGATAGAGCTAGTAATATGTTCAATTGATATTCTGATCCCAGAACTTACATTAGATGAAGATATCTGTATATTCTATAGCATTGCTTGGATTTTCAACTCATGTCATTTTTCAAAAGTCAAATATATTTACCTGAAGACTCCAGATATTTTCTCAGTTTGCCACCAATGTATAAAAAAGCAATGTCTTTATGACTGTACATTCTGCTTTTTTTGTTTGATTTACTGAAACAAAGCAAAGTACCTTCCCTTCATTTCTTATAGAGTAGTTTAGTCAGTACTGGGTTAGTTTAGCCAGAGATAATTTATAAAAAGATAATTATATAGTAGCTTAGGAAATTCATTTCTGGGGATAATAATTTATAATTGTTAAGATTTTAAAAATTGAAAAATTTGGAGGAAAACTCCATCATTACCTATACAATAAAACAGATATTTATATAACATTTTATTTTAATTAGACCATAATAGGACCTGATCATTTAAAGTGTACCAAGGAAACTAATGAAGAAGATAGGGCCAATCAGAAGAGGGAAGTGGGAGATACAATTTTGTAGATATTCTTTTTTAGTTATTGCTGTTTCCTAGCAACTGTTCAGTTTGATAAGAATATCAATTGGGAAGGACACTGTTGAGCTTATTTGATTTTAAAAAAATTGGAAAGCACTGCACAGAGCTCAGGTCCAAAGCCTGGTTATTTTGACTTCTGGGTGTCAGAATACTCTGTTCTTAAATTATGACCAAAATATTGTTTCATTTTTAAATCTTTTAAAAACTCATTTATTTGAGGATTCCTGAGTCCTCTTGAAGGAGCATCTTCTTGTGAGTATGAGGCAACTTTCCAGCTGGGATTTTATTTTTCGGGTCTAGGGTTGAACTTAATGCCTTCTTACTGAGCTATATCTCCAGGATGCCTATCTCCCTTTCCTTTTTTTTTAAAGCCAGGATCTCACTGAGCCTGAGATGTAGCTCAGTGGTGTCATTCCTGCTGTGCAAGTGCAAGGTCCTGTGTTTAGTACTCAATACCATCAAGAGAAAAACAAACAAACAAAAAACCAGCCCAGCCTAGGTTTGTATTTGTAATCCTCCTGCTTCATCTTCCCTAACAACTGGGATTGCAGGCATGCCCACCAGGTGTGGATTCACATGGAATTTGCCTGCAGGTGCCAAATAGATTTTTTTCTTTTAACCTCAGCATTTCCTACTGATATACTAGATACATTATTTGTTCTTTGGTAATGTAAAAGGGTTAAAAATAATAGAGAAGTACTTTCTAAATTCCTATGCCTCTTTGGTCTCATCCCTTATGACATATTTTCCCCAGATATCTAGTTATAAATAGTGTTAATATAGCTGTTCCAAAGGAAAATCTGACCAGAATAAAAATTTGTGCTCAGATAAATATTTCTGATTTAGCATATACTTATCATTTCTTGAAATTCAGCCTACTTATAAAATTTATGCTGAAATTTCCACCTATGAATTAAACCTATCTAGTAACTGTTTTTCCTCTAGAATCTCAAGTCAAAACATCCTCTCTTAACCACCATTGTTGCACCACTTCCTATTCTGTCGTTCTTGCTGAAGAATGAACTGTGAAGTTCCAAGCTTTATCCGTTATCAGATTTTCCACTCATCTTTCCTTACCTGTGATTTCCTTCTATACTCATTTGCTGTGGCTGCTATATTGAAGACTCACAAATTGAGTGATTTAGAACAACTGAAATACATTGTCCCATAGGTGTAGGAGCTGGAAGGCCGAGATTAAGGTGTTGGCAGGTTGTCCTCCACCTTGACGTATCTGGGAAGGATCTTTTCTAGGCTTGTCCTCTAGGTTTCAGTGGTTCTTTGGTTTGTGGAAGGCGCACTCTGTGTAACACTATCCCTGTGTGTGTGTACATCTATGTCAACATTTCTTCTGTCTGCTACAACACCAGGCCTGTTGGTTTGTGGCTCCATCTTACTCTAATATCAACTCTTATTAATTTACCCTGCATTATGTTTCCAAACAAGGTTATATTCTGAGTTACTGGGGACTAGGACTTCAGTGTAAGAATTTGGAGGGGTAGGACAGTTGACAGTCTGACCTATAACAGCTTATCTAGTCAGCATTACATTTTTATCCTATCTCATTGCTCCTGTCTGACCTCCCATTTTACTCTTCTTTTTCTTCCATTATATAGATTTCTTAAATTGAAAATTATTGCTCTAAAGCAGATATGTGCTCTTGGACAAAATTACATAATAATAGTTATTAAATATCCATTAAGAATGCATACCTTCTGAACTGAACTGAGGATGAAATTTGCAAGTGTCTTGTTTTACTTCTTGCTAGCTGTGATTGTAGCAATATTTTTCACTGCCTTTGTTTGTCTTTTAATATTATTGTTTTTATTCTCAGCATCCCTTTCCTTCAATAAATAAAAGAAGATTTCAATATGGGTAATCTTGACTTTTCTTGCACTTCTCTGTTTGACATTATTCTTATCCCAATATCTTCTCCTTTACTTATTTTATCTCTCTGCATCTACTAGCCCCAGTGTGTTGACAAAATTTTATTAATACAGAATTGTCATTTCCCAAGAAGGTTTGTCCCTCTGTGCTTCAATCTGCTTGTCCCAATATGACCAAACAGCAGCAGCAACACCTGCCATTCTGTTGGCTCTGCACTGCCTCTGAAATAAGGATTAAATCTGAATTAGCCTTTAATCTGTTCTAAGATAGCTTTTCAAATCCATATCCTCTTAAGTAAACCTTTCTCTACCGCAGTATCATTGCACTACCCATACTAGACTAGAGGGCATTCTGCACATGTCTGACTCTATTTTGGCCTCGTTGTTGTTTACCTTGTTATTTTATCTCTTGGTTTTTTGTTGGCTTGTTCTCCTCTTTTGTCTTTCTTGCCCCATTTAATTCCTTCACAGTCATTCTCAACAGTCACATTCTCTTTAATGGTGATTATTTACTTCTTTGGAAAACTCATGACTTATCACCAATTAGCCATTAATACATACAATCTTTTTCATTTTTTAAAGTTGAAATCTTTATTGGTACATTACATATACACATCATGATTGCACTCAACAATGAGAATTTGTAGCAGTATACGACACAACTTCTCATTTATTTCCCACAGCCCTACCCACCCTATCACCCCCACCGCCTATATACATAAACTTTGTTTGCTTTTTTTTTTTTTTTGTTATAATCTCATTGTTTTCCCCTCTTCACCCCATTTTGCTTTGAGGGTTTTTTTTGTTTGTTTTTGAGACAGGGTCTCGCATTGTAGTTCAGGCTGGCCCTGAGTTCAGCCTCAAACTCACATCACAGCAATCCTTCTGCCTTTGCCTCGTGAGTGCTGGGTTTACAGGCATGAGGCATCATGCCTGGCACTGTGGTATGTGGTACTGATTGCTGCTGGGTGTGAATCTCCACACCCAGTATTGTATGTGGTTAACTGGGGATCAAACTCGGGTCTTTGTGCTTCCAAGACAGGCACTGGAACCACTGAGCTAAATCTCTAGCCCTGCTTTGAGTATTTTCTATTTCATAATAAATAACATATATTCTAGAACTCACTTACATCTTTATTTTCTCATACCAGAGAAAAGATGCGATATTTACACATCTGTGACATATTTATTTTACTTATGAGGATGTCCTTAAGGTATGTCCATTTAAGTATAAATGATTCAAACTTATCATTTGTTATGGCAGAGTAATACTCTATTCTATAGAAGAACCACAGCTTTTTTATCCAGTCTCCAGTTGATGGACATTTTGGTTGTTTCCAAGATTTAGCCATCACAAACTGAGCTGCTATAAACATAGGTGCACAGATGTCATTGTGATATGAATCTTTTAATTCTTTTGTGTGTATACCTAGCAAAAGAATGGTTGGGTCTAATGGAACCTCCCGTTCTAGTTTTTTGAGGAATTTCCAAGCTGATCTCCACAGGAGTTGTATGAGTCTACATTCCCACCAACAGTGAGGGGTTCCTTCTCCACAGCCTCACCAACATTTGTTGCTGGCTAATTCTTAAATGGCGGCCATTCTTTGTGGAGTGAGATGAAATCTCAGTGTTGTTTTCATCTGCATCTCTTGAATGACTAGTAATGTTGAACATTTCTTCATATGCTTCTTAGCTGCTTTTATCTCTTCCTCTGAAAAGTGTTTGTTCATTTCAGATGCCCATTTTTGAACTGAATCTTTAAATTTGGGTGGGTTGATTTTTTTTTAAACCCTTTATATATTCTAGATAGTAACCCTCTGTCTGAGAAACGTCTGGTAAAGATTTTTTCCCATATTGTTGTTTGCCTTTTTGCTTTGCTGGTGGTTTCTTTAGCTGTGCAGAAACCTCTCAAAAGGATGAGATCTCATTTGTCGACTTCTACCAGTTCTCGTGCAGTAGAGGATTTGTTCATGAAATCTTTCCCTAAACAAATGTCTTCAAGAGTTTTATATAACTTGTTTTATAGTAGGGTTAGCGTGTCTGTTTTAATATTTAGGTCCCTAATCCACTTTGATTTTATTTTAGTACACAGTGAAAAAGCTAGGTCTAGCTTTAGACTTTGGCAAGTTAAAGTCCAGTTTTTCCAGGACCATTTGTTAAAAAGTCTATCTGTTCTCCATTGAGGGTATTTGGCTCCTTTGTAAAAAATGAGACAGCTTAGTGTGTCTGGAGTTGTTTGTGGATCTTCTAATCTACTCCATTGGTCCTCAGGTCTGTTGCTTTGCCAATACCATGCGGTTTTTATCACAATGGCTTTGTAGTATAGTTTCAAGTTGGGGATTGTAATACTACCCCCCCCCATCATGTCCTTATTGCTTAAAACTGCTTTTGCTATTCTAGGTCTTTTGTGATTCCAGATGAATTTTTGAATTATTTTCTTTAGATCTGTGAAATATGCCATTGGAGGTCAATTGGGATTGCGTTGAATCTGTATAATAGTTGTGGGAGTATAGCCATTTTGATGATACTGATTCTTCCAACTGAGGAACAAGGGATGTCTTTCCATTTTATAGTATCTTCTTCTATCTCCTTTTTCAGAGTGCTGTAATTTTCAGAGTAGAGGTCTTTCACCTCCTTTGTTAGATTAATTCCTAAATATTTCATTTTTTTGGATGTCACTGTGAAGGGGATTGATTCTCCAATTTCTTCCTCAGTGAAACTGTTGTTTTTGTATATAAAGGTTAATTATTTTTGAGCATTAACCTTGTATTCAGCTACACTACTAAATTTGGTGATTAGTTCTAGGAGTCTCTTGGTTGAGTTTTTAGGATTCTCTAGATAAAGTATCATGTCATCAGCAAATAATGACAGTTTAACTTCTTCATTTCCTATCTTTATTCCTTTTATTTCTTTGTCTTGCCTAAATGCTATGGCTAATGTTTCCAGCACAATATTGAACAGGAGTGGTGAAAGTGTACATCATTGTCTTGTACCTGATCTTAGTGGGAAAGGTTTCAGTTTTTGACCATTTAGGGTGATGCTGGCTGTTGGTTTCTCATAAATACCTTTTACTAGAGATACAGACATCTATTTCATATTTCTGCAGGGTTTTGATTATAAATGGGTGTTGGATTTTGTCAGTGCTTTTTCCACATCGATTGAGATGACCGTATGGTTTCTATCCTTGAGTCTGTTAATGTAGTGTATTACATTTATTGATTTATGTATGTTGAATCATCCCTGCATCCCTGGGATGAATCCAGCTTGGTCAGGGTGTATGATCATCTTGATGACTCTCTGTATTCTGTTTGCTAGTATCTTATTGAAGATTTTTGCATCAATGTTCTTTAGGGAGATTGGCCTGTGATTCTCTTTTTTGGTTGGGTTTTTCTCTGCTGGAATCAAGGTAATGGTTGCTTCCAGAAATGAATTTGGGAGTGCTGCTTCTCTTTTGATTTCATTGAAGAGTTTGAGGAGTAGTGCTGTTAACTCTTCTCTAAAAGTTTTGTAGAATTCAGTGGTGAAGCCTTCAGGCCCAGGGCTTTTTTTTTGTTGGTAGGTTTTTAATTAAATTTTCAATTTCACAGATTGATATTGGGGTGTTTAACATTTTTATATCTTCTTCATTGAACTGTGGAAGTTTGTATCTAGGAATTTATCCATTTCTTTTACATTTTCCATGTTATTGGAATACAAATTTTCAAAGTGTGTGTTTATTATTCTCTGTATTTCCATTGGGTCAGTGGTGATTTCCCCCTTTTCATTTCTAATAACATAAATTTGAGACTTTTCTTTGTTTGAGAAGGTTGGCTAAGGGTCTGTCAATTTTATTTATCCTTTTGAAAAACCACCTCTTTGATTTGTTGATTTTCTGCATCGTTATTTTAGTCTCCATTGCATTAATTTCTGCTCTGATCCTTATGATTTCCTCCCTAGTATGAGCTCTCGGTTTGCCTTGCTCTTCTTTTTCTAGTAGCTTAAGGTTCAGCATTAGATTGTTAATTTGAGCTTGCTCTGTTTTTCTGATATAGACATTCACTGCTATGAATTTCCCTTGTAGAACTGCTTTCATTGTATCCCATAAGTTCCTATACATTGTACTGGGGTTATCATTCAATTGTAGAAACTGTTTAATTTTATCTTTAATTTTTTCTGTGACCCATTACTTAGTCGGTAGAGTATTATTCAATTTCCATGTCTTTGTGAAAGTCTTGGAATTTTTTTTTGCTCTTCAAATGTAGTTTCAAGGCAGTATGATTTGAGTGTATACAGGGGACAACTTCAATTCCTTTGCATTTACTTAAACCTGTTCTGTGAACTAGCACGTGGTCTGTTTTGGAGAATGATCCATGAGCAGCTGAGAAGAATGTAAATTCTCACTTAGTGGGGTGAAATACTCTGCAGGCATTTCTTAAGTCCATTTGTTGAAGAGTGTGGTTTAGCTCAAGCACTTCTTTATTTATTTTTTGTCCAGTCGATCGGCCTATTTGTGACAGTGGGGTATTGAAGTCCCCTACTATTATTGTATTGCTGCTTATCTGGCTTTTCATGTCTATTAATGTTTGTTTTATATAGCTGGGTACACTAGAGTTATGGTTATGAATATTTAAAACAGTTATTTCTTTCTCTTAGATAGTTCCCTGTTCGAGAATATAGTGACCTTCTTTGTCTCTTTTAATCAGTTTTGGTTTAAAATCTATTTTGTCTGCAAATAAGATAGCTACTCCTGCTTTTTTTGCAGTTTCCTGTTACATGAAGAATTGTTTTCCATCCCTTTACTTTCAGTCTGTGGCTTTCTCTCTGGATTAGATGTGTTTCCTGTATGCAGCAGATTGTAGGATCTTGCTTTTTGATCCATTCTGACAGTCTGTATCTCTTAATTGGTACATTGAGACCATTTTCATTAATGGTTATGACTGATATGGATAGACTTAGGGCCATTATGTTTTCCTGTTCTAGGCTCTTTTATTCTTTGATTTTGTTCTTTCCTCATCAGTTTGTTTGGCTCACTGGGATGACTCTGTTGGGTCTCATGGGTTTATAATTTTCCTTTTTTTTCCTCCTAGATATCCCTTTAGGATATTTTGTAGTGCCGGTTTTGTATGCATGAAGTTTTTCAGGTGTTCCTTGTCATGAAAGTATTTTATTTTCCTCTCAATTTTCAGAGATAACTTTGAAGGGAAAATCAGTCTGGATTGGAAGTTGTTGTCCTTTAAGGTTTGAAACAATTCACTCCAGGCTCTTCTTGCATTGAGTGTTTGGGTTGAAAAGTCTGCTGTGATCCTGATGGGCTTCCCTTTGTAGATGATTTTTTTTCTTCTCTCTAGATGCTTTCCATATTTCATTATTTATTTTCATATCTGGAACTTTTGTAATTATATGCCTAGGTGTAGGTTTCTGTATATTTCAGTCCTGTGGAGTTCTTTACAATTCATGAATCCAGATATCTAATTCGTCTGTGAAGTTTTCTGCTATTATTTCTGTGAACAATTTTTTAATGTGTTTTATATTGTCTCCTGCTTCCTCAGTGACTCCAATCCACCTTATGTTATTCTTCTTTGAGTCATGTAGGAGCTGTTGAATAGATTTCTCATGGTCTTTTGGCATTTTCTATAAATTATGTCTTTTCTGTTCATTGGCTTCAATCGTGTCCTCTAGATCTGAGATTCAGTCTTCTGCAGTGTTTATTCTACTGCATAAACTTTCATTTTCTTTTTTGATGGCCTGGGCTTCTATTTGTAGTTGTTTAAGAGGTTCCATTGCTTTTGCTATTTCAGATCCTATCATATCCTCAATTTCCTCTTTAGCTTTGTTAATCATGTCATTAACTATGTCCAGCATCTCTGTTTTCATCTCAGAAATCAATTCTGATTTCCATTGTATTAGATCTTCTTTAGTTACTACCTCAGAGAGTCCTGGTGATTGAGTTTCAGATTTCTCCATTTCCCTTCCCCCATATTACCTTGGGGTGAGGATCTCTGCATCTGAGATTTTGAACGTTTCCTCATTTCTGAACTTTTGTCCCTGCTGTTGTATTTGGCTTCATAATTTCCCTTTTGTCTGATGATTTTTGTTGCAAGTTTCTTTCTTCCTAATATTTAGGTTCCTTGAAATTAGCACTAAGCATTAACAGTTTCAAACATAACCCAAGAAAAGCACTAAGCATTAACAGTATCAAACATCACTCAAGAAATGATAAACTGGCAGTTGTTACTCTGACCCCCTCCAATCTCATAAGCCAGAACTATGACCATATGCCCAGACTTAAAATTAACCACGAATATATTTATACCATTCAGGTATCACCTTTTGGAAGTGAAAAGGTTACAAAGGAGTTAGGCAGCAGAGAGATAGGGGAGGGAGAGATTAGTAATAAGATTGAAGGATGCAATGAAATAGAGAAATGAAGACTAGCAGAGTGGACAAAGAGTAGAAAAAGGGAGAGATGAAGAAAAAAAGTGGAGAGGAAAAGGGAGGGAAGAAAAAGAAAGACAGCAACAAGAATAGCAAAAGCACAGAACTAAATAAAACAAATGAACAGAGATAAAAACAGAATAGGGTAAGATTGAGTCCACTAATAGCCAGCTGTTGGAAGCTAGGAACCGTTGATTCCTGTATGGGCTGAGACACACAGTTTGAAGTTTAGAGGTCACGGGGAAAAAGAGCTGAGAAGTTGCAGGCTTTTCCCTGATGTGAGTCCAGTGTCCTGTAGGTGGCGCTGGACCCAGAGACTCACCGAGGCCGAGGTTTGCGGGTCTCAGAGCAGCGGCGGCCCCCTTCGTTATGGAGGGAGGGGCGGGTCTCAGAGTCCAGAGTTGGAGGGTACCAGACCTGGAGGCCTGGGGGTCGCCGGTTCGCTGCCGTAGAGATGATCTTGGTGGATCCCCCACGAGCTCGGAGACGTGCTCTCCTGGCAGCACAGATCCTGGGTCCGGTGGCCGGTGGCCGGGGCTTCCTCACGTGGGTACTTTGTCCTCTCCCGTGGGTCCAGATCTAGGAGTGTAACGCAGTTTATCACAGCTGCAGGAAGCCTGGCACGCAGTTCTGCTCCTCGTCGTGATCCTGTATCTCGGCGGTTGGCTCCACACTGTCTGCTGGGGAGCCTGTGCGTGGTCCTGGCAGGATCGGCAGCCGCTCCCCCTCTGGGGAGAGGGAAGAAAGGAACAGACCGCTCCCTAGGTCTTCTTTCTTTGACCTTAATCAATATTTGATTCTTATTTCTTCGATCTAGATTTCTCTTCTGTCCTCCTCCCCCCCCCCCCAAACTGCTGTTTTCAGGCTTAAGAACAATTTATAGGGAGGCAGTGGTCTCCGGTTTTTAATTTATAGGGAGGCAGTGGTATAGCTATCAATACATACAATTTTGTATAAATAAATTACTTGTTAAATTCTTGTATTTTATATACAGTACTTGACTTTAAGAACTTTCTACCATGTCTTCCATATCTTTGTAAATTATCATGCAAACTGTTTAATACTTGTGAATTAAATGATAACTCATCATAATGAATAGGAAAAATGTTCCGATACACCTTCATTTTCTATTTTTCACACATTATTTTTCCATCTAAAATATTTGTCCATGATGCTATGTATTTAACATCAGGTACTAAATAGATATAAAAGTTGGAATTTTAGAATTTAAATCCATTAAAAAAAATCTCATTATGCCAGCATTTGAAGAATATAGTGTATAAGGAACAGGGGAAGAGGATGTAACTAGAGCCTTTTCAGTTAAGTTTTAGTCTCCTGTCAGCCTCACAGCATAAAGTGAATTAATTAATAAATGGACAGAAATGAGAGAGAAGAAGCTGAGCTAGAGCGTGATCCATGCTACTTTGGCTAACTGGAAGGCCTCCAACCCCTGCCCCCATACCTATTATCATGTATATCTTGAGTAACAAAATACTCAGAGGACAGGGCAGTTGTGAGCAATAGTCCTTGAGGAATTAAGCAGATGAAGATCTTGGTGTAGTTGTGCCCTGGAGGATCACAGTCTGTGGGACCCCTGGGGTCTTTGTTACCAGAGGTAAAGATAAGAGTTGAATCTTCAAGTCAGGACATGCTACAAACTGTCTTCAGGCAGGAAAGCTTGGTCCAGTCACAACTGTGCAATAGGATTGCTCCCAACAATAGTATTGATTTCATATTTTAAGTTTAAAAGATGGATAAATCAGAAAATTTTTGCTGGTGCTTGCATTTGGTATATTAATAACTATGTTTCAGAAACTGAATTGTAGCAAAGTATAATTCATGTTGGTGGTCAGACATACAGGAAAATAGGTCATATATCGTGGCCAAAGAAAGAAATGTATAAGGGAAAAGAAAATATGATGCAGTTTCATTATTAGATTCATGGTAGATGCCATAGAAGAATACAAATTTAATAGAGGCTTTATAAGCTGGGTTTAACTAAGTGAAACATGTCCAGTTTTACCATTCATGCCTTAATATTTTAGTTTACAAAACTCCAGAAATACTCTCCCTTTTAATATGTATATATTTTACTTTCTTTAATCTATAGGACTTCTTGTAAAATTTGCTTAAGTTCTTAAATGTTGAATAATTAGTTAACTAGTTATTAGAATTATTATCAACCCTTTTAGATGACAAATCTGAACTGCGCTTATATTTGGACAAGTCATATCTTTTTCACGGCAACATTAGCCTATGAAAATAGAATCCTTAAAAAGGTGATGTGTGAATTATTATTCAGCGACACATAGAATTATCCAGGCATCATCTTTTCATTTAAGAAGCACTCACATGATTAAATTTCTGTGCTAAAAATTCATCCTTTAAAGTTATCCTCTAGCAGAATGACTGATTTTTTTTTTTTTGTAGCTGTCAGTTTGATTGACAAATTGGACACATCAATTGTGTTTCTGTTCTTGTAATCCAAGGACACCTTGAAAAGATTTCCCCAGAGAAAAGAAAGAAATATACAGAAGAATAAAAAAGAAACTGCATTTCTGATTAAGGACTTATTTAGGAACAAAACATATAGAAGATTTCCTGCTTTCCCTATGGTGCTAAAAGGACTACAGTGAGAAAGTGCCTCGGTTGTGTGGTATGATACTGAACAAGTGATATGTTAATTTGTTATTTAGCACTCCTTTATAGTACTGTGTAATTCATTTCACTTGTGGAAATGAAATTCATTTTATGCAATTTTTAATTTTTTTTT
>PVIR01041521.1:0-12712 GCA_004026965.1 Petromus typicus
TGACTCAGTGTATCTGGATTTGTTTCTGTATCTTCTAATCTTTTTCACTGGTCCTCAGGTCTGTTACTTTATCAGCACCATGCAGTTTTCATCATGTGTTTTGTAGTGTAGTTTCAAATTGGGGATCGTGACACCCCTCCATCATATCCTTATTGCTTAGAATTGCTTTTGTTATTGTAGGTCTTCTGTAGTTCCAGATGAATTTTTGGATTATTTTCTCTAGATCTATGAAGTATGGTGTTGGGATTTCAATTGGGATTGCATTGAATGTCTATAGTATTTGTGGGAGTATAGTCATTTTGACGATGTTTGTGGTTCCTACCCATAGCCAAGGGATGCCTTTCCATTTTCTAATATCCTCTTCAGTCTCCCTTTTCAGAGTGTTGTAGTTTTCAGAGTAGAGGTCTTTTGCCTCCTTTGTTAGACTGATTCCTGCTTATTTCATTTTTTGAATGCTATTGTGGAAGGGCTTGACTCTCCAATTTCTCTCTCAGTGAGTCTGTTATTTGTGTATAGAAATGCTATTGATTTTTGAGCATTGACCTTGTATCCAGCTGTGCTACTAAATTTGACAGTTAAGTCTAGAAGTCTTTTGGTTGAGTTTTTAGGAACTTCTATACAGAGTATCATGTCATCAGCAAACAATGACAGTTTGACTTCTTCATTTTCTATCTTTATTTCTTGTCTTTCTTTCTCTTGCCTAACTACTGTGGTTAACATTTCCAGTACTGTATTGAACAAGAGTGGAGATAGTGGACATCCTTGTCTTGTTCCTGATCTTAGTGTGAAAGGTTTTAGTTTTTGACCATTTAGAATGATGCTGGCTATTGGTTACTCATAAGTAGCTTTTATTAGGTTGATATAAAGTTCATATTTTCCAATTTTCTGTAGGGTTTTGATCATGAATGGGTGCTGGATTTTGTCAAATGCCTTTCTGCATCTATGGAGATGAACATATGGTTTTTGTCTTTGAGTATGTTATATAGGGTATTACATGTATTAATTTATGTATTTTGAACCATCCTTACATCCCAGGGATGAATCCACCCTGGTCTGGGTGTATGATCTTCTTAATGATTCTCTGTATCCTGTTTTCCAGTATCTTATTGAGGATCTTTGCATCTATGTTCATTAGGAAGACTGGTCTGTAGCTCTATTTTTTTGATTTGATCTTTCTCTGCTTTTAAAATCAAGGTAATGGATGGATGCTTCCAAGAATGAATTTGTGAGTACTGCCTCTCACTTGATTTTATTAGGGTTTGAGAAGTTGTGATGTTAACTCTTCTTTGAAAGTTTTAGGACCAGGGATTTTCATTGTTGGTAACTTTTTAAAATCATGTTTTCAATTTTACAGATTGATATTGGGGTATTTAGTATTTTTATATCTTTTCATTCAACTTTGGAAATTCGTATGTGTCTAGGATTCCATCCATTTCTTTTATGTTTTCAGAAAACTATTGTAGTACAGATTTTCAAAGCAGATGTTTAGTATCCTCTTGACTTCTTCTGGATCTGTGGTGACTTCCCTTTTTTCATTTCTGATAGCTTGGATGTGAACCTCTTCCTTCCTTTGTTTGATAAGCTTGGCTAATGGTCTATCAATTTTGTTTATTCTTTTAAGAACCAACTCTTTGATTTGTTTGTATCATTATCTCCATTGCATTAATTTCTGCTCTGATCCTTATGATTTCTTCTCTAGTGTGAGCTTTGGGTTTCTCTTGTTCCTCCTTTCTAGTATTTTGAGGTTTAACAATAGATTGTTTGCTTGAGCTTGCTCTAGTTTTTTGCTCACTGCTATGAATTTTCCTCGTAGAACTGCATTCATTGTGTCCCATAAATTCCTGTAAGTTGTAGTGCGGTTATCATTTAATTGAAGAAACTTTTTGATTTCTTCTGTGACCCACTGGTTGTTCAGCAGAGTGTTGTTCAATTTCCATGTGTTTGTGAGGGTCTTGGAATTTGTTTTGCTATTCAGCTCTGATTTCAAGACACTATGGTCTGACAGTATACAGGGATAACTTCAGTTTCTTTGCATTTTCTTGAGTCTGTTCTATGCACTAGGATGTGGTGTATTTTGGAGAATGATCCATGAGCAGCTGAGAAGAATGCATATTCTGACTTTGTGGGGTGAAGGACTCTATAGGCATCTATTAAGTCCATTTGTTCAAAAGTTTGGCTTAACTCAAGTATTTCCTTATTGATTTTCTGTCCAGTCGATCTGTCTTTTTGTGACACTGAAATATTGAAGTCCCTACTACTATTGTATTAGTGCTTATCTAGCTTTTCATGTCTGTTAATATTTGTTTTATATAGTTAGATGCATTAAATTTTGGTGCATATACATTTATGATTGTTATTTCTTTCTCTTGGATTGTTCCTTGTATGAGGATATGTGGCCATCTTTGTCTCTCTTAATCAGTTTTGGTTTGAAATCTATTTTTTTCTTCTACAAATAGGATAGCCATTTCTTCTTTTTGCAGTTTCCTGTCACATGGAGAATTTTTTTCCATCATTTTAGTCTATGGCTTTCTTTCTGAATTAGGTGTTTTTCTTGTATGTAGCAGATGTAGGATCTTTCTTTTTGATCCATTCTTCCAGTGTGTGTCTCTTAATTGGCACATTGAGCTCATTGACGTTAATGGTTATGACTGATATGGACAGACATGGAGCTGTCATATTTTCCTGTTCTTGGTTCTTTTTTTCTTTATGTTTGCCCATTTTCATTCATTTTCTTGTTTGACCCAATGGATTCACTCTGTTGGGTCTCATGGGTTTGTAATTTTCATTATTTTTTTCCAAGATATTCTTTAGGATGTTTTGGAGTGCAGCTTTTGGATTTGTGAAGTTTATCAGGTGTTCTTTGTCATGGAGGTATCTTATTTCCCCATCAATTCTGAAAGATAGTTTTGCAGTGTACATCAATCTACGTTGGAAGTTGTTTTCCTGCAATGCTTGAAACACTTCACTCCAGGCTCTTTTTGCACTATTTGTATTGAAAAGTCTGCTCTGATCCTGATGGGCTTCCCTTTGTATGTGGTTTTATCTACCTTTCTCTAACTGCTTTCAGTATTTCATTTTTTTAAAAAACTTTATTTGTGCATTACATATACACATTATGCTTGCACTCAACAATGAGAATTTGTACCAGTGTATGACACAACAAAACTTAATTCTCATCATTTTTTTTTAGTTTTTTTGAGACAGGGTCTTGCTTTGTAGTTCAGGCTGGTTCTGAACTTAGCTTCAAATGCATAGCAATCCTCCTGCCTTTTCCTCTCCAGTGCTGAGATTACAAGCATGAGCTACCATGCATGGCATTGTGTTATGTGGTACTGATTGCTGCTGAGTGTGATTTACCACTCCTGGCATTGTTGTATGTAATTTCCTGGATTAAATCAGGGCCCTTGTGCTTGCAAGGCAGGTGCTGGAACCACTGAGCTAAATCTCCGGCCCAGTATTTCATCCTTTTGTTGGACAACTGGAACCTTGATAATTATATGCCTAGGTGTAGATTTTTTAATACCATGGTCATTTGGAGTCCTACATACCTCATTTATCTGTATATCCAATTATTTCCCTTTTCCTGTGAAGTTTTCTGCCATTATATCTGTGAATAGTTTTTTTTTTAATGTTTATTGCATTGTCTCCTGCTTCCTCAGTGACTCCAATTAGTCTTGTGTTATTCTTTGAATTGTCTAGGAGTTGTTGAATTGATTTTTCCTGGTCCCTTGCCAGTTTCCATAAATTATTCCTTTCCTGTTCATTGGCTGCCATCTTGTCCTCTAGGTCTGAAATTTGATTCTCAGCTTCATTCATCCTACTTTGCAAACTTTCATTTTCATTTTAGTTACGTGGAACTCTGCTTGAAGTGGTTTAAAGGTTCCATTGCTTTTGTTATCTCAGATTTTATTATGCCCTGATCTCTTCTTTAACATTATTTATCACGTTGCTCACTTTGCACAGTATCTCTGTTTTCTTCTCAGTGATCAGTTATGATTTGCATTTTACTAGATCTGCTTTTGTTACCATCTCAGAGAGTCCTGTTGATTGAGCTTCAATTTGCTCCTTGTCCCTTTTCCCTCAGTTCCTCTGTGGTGGTGATCTTTGTGTCTGGGTTTCTGAATTTTTTAAAATTTCTATTGCTTTGTTATTGCTGATGTGTATTTAATTCATTGGCTACTGTATGGGCAATGTTTATTGCAAGTTTCTTTCTTTCTAATAGTGGGAACTCTTAGGAGGTGTATACTTCTTGGGTTGTCCTTCTTGGAACTATAATGGGCCTTGAGAGTTCTCAGTTCAATGACTGTCATCACCAGGATTCCCTCACTTTTTTAGTGTTTTCTTTGACGAGGTGAACTGGGTAAAGGAACTAACTAAAGGCCTCTGTCTAGGTTCCAGAACCACAGATGCACTTATTCAGTGTCTACAGAGAGCATATGATGTCTTTGGGGGCTCTTCTCCACATACCAGTTGTGTCCAGTTTTGCCCAAAAGAGGAGGAAATTTCAAGGCTTTCTGGTCTCACCCAGTCTGTCTTTACTGGTCTTTGGCATGGTTATAGCCTGGATGCCCTCTAATGGTGTGGGACTTTTTTGTTGTCAAAGTTCCCCACACTCACCCCTCTGCGATGTCCCACTTTCCTTCTAGTCTGTTTTTACACACCTCTGGTGTGGTGTGTGGGAAGGCAAGCAGGTCTTAGTCCCTGACACAGGTGAAAGGTGACTCATGGCAACGGCTCAGGTTGCTGGTGAACTCAGCTGCACCCCGTTTACCTAGACTGTCTCTGGACATCTCTGGCAAGGTTGGCATGGAGGCCAGCAGGCTTCAGCCCCAGGCACAAATGACTGATGGCACCTGCTGAGGTTTCCTGTGAACTCAGCTACACCCCGTTTACCTAGAATGTCTCTAGGTGTCTCTGCTGCATATTTTAATCAGTACATATTATGGTCTTTTTGACAATAGCCATTCTGACTAGAATGAAGATATATCTCCTTAGAGTTGTTATTTACATTTTTCTCATGATTAACGATCTTTACCATTTTTTTCACATATTCAATGGCCATTTTTTATCTTCCTTTGAGAAATGATTATTTAGGTATTTGTTCACTTAAATCAAAATTTTTTATCATATTTTGCTATTGAGTTGTTTAAGTTTTTATATATTCTATTAGCCTCATGTCTAATATGCAGTTTGTCTAATAAACAATTCTGTTATTGATATATAGTAGTGCTACTTATTTTGTCTGTAGAATTTGTATCCTGCATCTATACTGAATTTATTCATTATGATCTATTGTTTTTTTTTCCTTGGGTTTGGGACATTTTTCTATACAAGATCGTGTCATCTTTAATCAGTGTTGATTTGGCTTGCTCTTTTCCAATTTGGATGCCCTTTATTTCTTTCTGTTGTGCATTGCTATGGTTAGGCTAAATTGCACTAAGCTGAATAAAATTGTTGTAAATGAGCCTCCTCCTCTGTTCTAGATCTTAGAAAGAAAACCTTCAACTTTTTCCAATTCACTGTCATTTTGCACTTGAGTTATATTCATCTGACATCTAATTTATTCAGTTTTTTATCATGAAGAAATGTTGAATTTTATCAAATGCCTTGCTGCATCCATTGGGATAATCATACAATATTTGTCCTTCATTTCGCTGATGTGATGTATCATGTTTATTGATTTGCTTATGTTTAACCATCATTGCATCTTTGAGCTGAATCCTTCTTGATCATGATTAATAGTCTTTTTTAATATGTTTTAGGTTTAGTTTGCTGTATTTTGTTGAGGAATTCTGCATACCTATTCATTAAGGATATTTGCTGTAGTTTTTTTTTTTTTTCCAATGTTGTGTCCCTGTTTGCTTTTGGTATCAGGACAATGCTGGTCTCATAGAATAAATTTGGAAGAATTCCCTTTTCTTCAAGGTTTTAGAATAATTTAGGAAGACTTCACATTGTTTCTTTTATAATATTTAGTATAATGTGTCATTTCCACAAGTTAAAAGCTTCAATCCCCCAAGCCTGCTTCCACTCTAAATATTGTCCCTAGTGAAATGCTCAAGAAAACCACAATTTTGTCTCAGCCTTAAAATTGGGGTCTTCTCACAATGGACCTTCAGTTTTGAAGGGCTGTGTTAGGTCACAGAACTCAGGAAAACCATTATGTATACTATTTATTATAAAGGATACAAATTAACAACTAGATGAAGAAGTACACAGAACAAGCTATGGAAGAAGTTTATGAGAACTAGAAGAAGAAATGAGAAGGTCTCATTTGAAGTACATGAGCCTCTGTCTTCACAGAGTCAGAGTACGCAACCTCCTGACATGTGGGCATGTTCACTAACCAGGGAGCTTCCCAAATTTCATAGTTTAAGACTATTGACACAGACCAGTCTTCAGATCCATTCAATATGAATATCCATATTGCTAAAGGTTTCAACCCTCAGGTCAGAAGTTTGGTCTCTCTGGTGAGCAGTCCAGTCTGAGGCTGTGTAAAAGCCCCACTGGAAGTTATTTCTTAGCTTAAACTAAAATGTGAATAAAAAGGGGTAAAAGTGAATAAAAATTATACTCCTGTCACATAGGAAGTTCTATGGGTTTTACAAGTTCTGTGCCAGGAAGTGGGGACAAAGACTACATTTATCAGCTTTCCCATTGCTGGGACAAAATACTTAACACCTGCAACTTAAAGAAGGAGAGGATTAATTTAGCTCATGAGTTCAGAAGGTCCCATCCATGGTCCACTGGGGTCCAGGCAAAAACAACATTTGTGGAAAGGTGTAGTGAAGCAAAACTTCTCACATCCTAATGTCTGGGGACCAGTGAGAAATACACCCTCCATCAAATATCTCCAGTGACTTACCTCCTTCAACTGGGCTTCAACTTATAACTATATATTTAGCTATGAACATCAGTAGATATAAAGTCAGGGAAGAGTATAGTGTCCCCCATGATCCAGTTATTGTAGAAAGTTATGTTAATTCGATATCTTGCAGGAAGTTAGACATGGCCAGCTCTCTAGAAGTTAATATGAAGAACAATCCAGGTACATTGACTGAAGATCATCATTATATATATAGAAAAAGTATTGCACTCATATACTTCCCCTAGAGATAAGAAATAGCCGTTGATATTCTGAATAGGTATCAACTATCTTGGGCAAGGACCAAAACCTCACCAGCTGAGTCTGCCAAAGGAGGGTCACCAAGACAGGAAAATATCCCATGCTTTCATTCTTCCCAGAGAAGTCCTTGTTCCTTCCATATATGCTTAGGTTTAGGGACTAGTCTCCCCATATGATTGCATTTCATCAGTATTACCTAAGTGACTATATTTGTTGTAATCTTACTGGTTGATCATAGTTTTGTCCCACTTCATGATTTCCTATTGGATCAGTATTGCTTAAACAACTATCCTTGTAATCTTATTAGTTGACTGTAGTTTTGTTTCACCTTGAACCCACCCCAACTTGTAGCTTTGCTCGGTAAAACATTTTTGAGGAGCAGAGTGTTGGGCAATGCACTTTGCATTCTGCCTTCTGTCTGTCTTAGTCAGAGCTATTTTTCTTTCAATAAAGTTTTTCTACTCTAAACCTCCATTGTTCCATTTTTCAATTTAGAGAACACAAACTTGCATCTTGAATATCTGCCCAGTTTGGGAATTACATCTATTCCCCCCATATCATCATCATCTCTTCAGGAATCTCAAAATCTAGTCAAGTTGGCAATTAAGATTAACTGGCACAAACATCAACTATTTATTCTTTATTATAACAACAGCCCATTGACTATTATTTAATTATATGGTCTCATCTAGCTTAAGGAAGATTTAGAAAAGTTATTCTGAATGTTTGTTCAACAGTGTCTGTTGGATGATGACAACATTGAAGTTGTTAAACTGAATAAATAGATCACTTTCAGTAATTTGTCTGAGACTCATCCAATCAGTTTAAAGGCCTTAAAAGACACAGATGGACCCTTCCTAAGCAAGAAGGAAGTCTCCCAGCAGACAGCCTGCAGGCTTGAACTACAGCTCTTCTTTTTTTTTTTATGGAAGAAGATAATCAGAAGAGAGGAATGAAAAGCATTTATTAACAATGGGAGCCTTTACCCTTCTTTAAGAACATCTCTTCATTGCCATCTGAGAATACATTCATCTAAGAACTTATTCATTCTTCTAAGCACTTCATTCATCTAAGAACACATCTTCATTGCCATGTGTCCTGTGGTCCTGGAATTCCCTGATTAGATTGGTCCATGCAAATGGCCCCTAAACCCACAAACAAAAATGATGAAACTTCAGAGAAAACAAAAGGGACAGAGCCAGGTTTTATGGAATATAAAATATTCCGGAGTGGCTAGCCAATCTCTAGCCTGCCAGCTCACCAAGCTTCCTTGGTCATGTGAGCTGTTTCCTTAACCATGTGTACTTTTACCCTATCAGTTCTACTTCTGTGGAGAACCCTGCCCAATCCAACCACAGTATATGTTTCAGTGTTTTGTATGTGCACATGCAGTGTTAGAGTTTTCTCTAGTGTAATTCATACTTGATATAAAAATTCAAATAATACAGAGAAGTAAAAGCAAAGTGATAAAGATCAACCTCAAACCACACTTCTGTAATAAATAGTTGCTTTTTGGATGATTCTAGTTTTGGAAATCTTGCTGTTCTTAATGGCTGATTTTTTTCTAAGTGTTTACCCTAGGTTCTTTTCTATGACAATATATGCAAGTTATTTTAAGTGAAGTGCAGCATCTCACTGACATCTAAATTATTTCCAGTTTTTGATAGTACAGTCATGTGGAACTACAATGAATACCTACATCCTAAAATGTGATTTTCCTCTTTTGTGGATGTTCCTTTTGCTGAATGAAGTTTGTGAATTGAAATGACTGGGTACACTTGTTTTGAAATAAAAATAAAACTCAGGGTCAGAGAGCTTTACTAGGAGTCAAAAATTTTAAATGAAGTTAGAACTCATAGCCAAGGTCTCACACTTTCCATCTAGATACTGAGCAATTGTCCCCACCTTACTAGATGTAAGAGGGAAAAATTCCATTCATGATTTATATATTCTACTGAGGCTATACCTTTGGCAGAACCTTGTATTTTCTTTACTTCACCACTTACCACAAGATGGAAGTAAATCTGTGTGCAGCTATTTCCTCTAACCTTTTATGCTTGTATTTTTATTTCTCAAGGTGATAGAATACCAGAAGAGTTGCTTAGGAGTCTCTTTTAGGTTGAATGGTTGTGGAACTACTAGGAACCTGCCTCTTTTATCATTTTAATGACAACCTAAGTGAAGAAACACAGATCGAATCCCAGGATTGGCTGTTGGTGGAAGAAACATTTGGTGAAGCAATTACATTCATGTGGGGAAAGGCTAGAGAGTCTAGAATAATTGATAATATGGAATTGTTGAGCAAGTTTTCTTTTGTCATTAGAATTCTGATAGTACTGAATGGAAAGAATTGTATATTTCATTTAACAGCTAATCGACTTCTTTTCAAACTTCTCTCTTCCAAGTACATTTATTCTTTTAAAAATGATCTGGCTATCCAACCGTCAACTTAAATAGTAAATTACCCAATAAATATGTTTTACAGGATGGAAAGATTAAACTAATTTCATTAAAGCTAAGCTATTTGTATTCATCTATGTTACTAACTCAAAGAGATTGTTCTTTTCTGTAATTAACTGTTTAATGGTGAATATATTTTTATCTTTTCCATTCGAAATAAAACTGAAGCAAGTTTAGAGACTGGAAGCTTATACTATAGTAGTCATACACCACATATGACTTCTAATTTATACTTAATTTAAATTAAAATTACAAGCCAGTCCTGAATTACAGTGGCTATATTTCATGGGCTTAGTGGGTTCATAGGACTGATTGTTTTATTAGATAATAGGTGTTTCTATCACTGCAGAAAGTACGATTGCATAACATCTAGACTTTTTTCAATGATAAAAATGTTCTATAAATAGCAAGTTAAGGAATCACACTGAGTATTGAGCATAAGCTCTTTAAATATTGCAAGAAACCAGAACATGAATTCATGGGACCCACTGAATCTTGTGTGACTGGATGTTTTTCAAGAGGTCATTTATAATTATGCAGTTTGAAACATGGCTCATCTACACAAGTATGAAACATATGCTTCTTCTCATTCTGGAAGAGATGTTGTAAACTTGAGATTTAGTCATGATTGGCATAGTCAAAATGATAAATTTTGTGGTTTTATTTGACAACAGCTTCCTCCTTAGTTATAGTATGATGCATCAATGGCCTTCTAAACAGAAGTTCTGTATCCAGTGCACCCAGGTAGGTAGGTGCTGATTTCTTTGTCTAACATTGTGTCTGTGCAAGACTGCAACAAAGACATAGAGTTATAGTACTGAAGCCAGTTTAGTAGCAAATTATCTTTTCATAAAACAAGATTTAAAATTCCTTTTGAGTTAGTTTGAAAAAAAATTCATGATGTATAGTTAGTTTTCTCCTTGTTCTTCCCAAACTTTTAGCACAGTGATTTGGATTAAGTTATGAAGAGAAACAATTTTAACTCGTTTAAATACTTTATATTTTACTTTGGACCAAACAAATCACAAGTCATTTGTCAAAAGGTAATCAAGAATGGAAATTAAAATTAGACTTCATTGTAAACAAGTAGTAATAAAAAACCCGTTGTCTGGATAATTTATATTGTATTTAATGGTGAAAGTATCCTTCATTGATCCATACTTCCTTATAGGGTTTTCCAGAAAACAATATACAGATAAGTGTTAATGAACTATAAATTCTTTACCTTTACTGGATATCTTTATAGTGTATTACCAGGTTTATTTTTCATTTTGAATTAGAAATGACTTAAATGAAGACTGATGCAGTAAATGACTGCCAAAGTCATTTACTTTTCTTTTGGAACCTGGATTTATTAATTCCCGTGTGTCTCAGCTGAATTTAGGGAAGTTTGTGTCTTTGCTGATACAGACAGGAGTTGGGTAGGTGAGTCTGGACTTTGACTACAATATTCCCTTTGCCGTAGTGGAAACAGTGGAGCTTTGAAGTCATAGATTCCTATTTTCCTTTCTAGCTTGTTCTGTCTTAGATAAATTGTTTGCTTTCTCTGACCTTCAGTTTTCTCATTCATCAAATATGGATGACATTGTTTACTGTGCAGATCTGGTGAGGGTTTGTACATAGTAAATATGAAGCATCTGGCCAATAGTGTGTGATCAGTGAAGGAATGCTATATTTTAAAAAAAACTTTATAGAATGACATTGAACCTCTAGTAATGCAACGGAGTAGTAATTTTTGTCAAAGGTTTATTTTAAAAATTTGAAGAACTTTTACCATGGTGGCAGACAAATAAGGTTGAGCCACATAGAAATATAATAATTTCTTATGCTCAACCAGGTACATGAAGCTAATACTTTCCGCTGGGAAGGAGATCCATAGCTTGATGTGTCATGATACTGTCTGTCGCCTATTGCTAAATATTCCAATTTATTTCTTTGAAGAAGATCCTATTAGTAATTGTAATAATTCTTACATAAAAATACTGACTGACTCTAGTCTGGACTGCCTATTAACATAAATTGGAGCCTATTAATATAAATGTGTAATCACTGAGGATTAAATCAGAAGTATCTAAATACTACTTAAATTATTAAACTTGATCAAAGTGTAAACATGACACTTATTAATATATTTATTGCACATTTCAACTGTTAGTGATCTGCTTTTATCTATGTTATATCTCTTTGAGTAATACATTCTGGGAATAAGTTAAAAATTAGGAAATGATTATTCATATGTTTTGAAATGGAGGCTTTAATAGATGCTTAGTGTGCAGTATTTCTCACTGTGGGAGTGAAAGTGCAGACCTGCTATAAGGGAATGCTTGAATGAGATGTAATGAATTAGTGCTGCACACACAATGAGCTCCTGTTGTGTTATATGGAGACGTATGAACACGCATGTATAGATATGTGTGTATGCATGCTTTAGAAGGCACATATGTATTTCTTGGCTCTGTTAGCCAAGCAGTCCCATAAGTATGACGCCCCAGGAGTAATGAACACAGGCAGTACTCAGGTCTTGGTTTTTGGTTTTTAAAAACACTTTTTTGAGATAGCATCTCACTTTCTAGTTCAGGCTGGCCCTGAACTCACCACGTAGCCCAGGCCAGCCTTGAGCTCACAGCAATCCCCCTGCCTCTGCCTCCTGAGTGCTGGGATTACAGGTGTGAGCCACCACACCTGGCACCAGATCTTGCTTTCTAATATCAAAGGAAATGGGTTTTTTTTTGAGAAATTGCTAGTTATAGGGCAAGAAAATAAATATATAAAATGAGTCTGTGACAACCTATAATGCTAGCAAGTATGGAATGCTTTTTAAAAAATTAAATATTTATTTGTACATTACGAATACACATCATCATCGTATTCAACATTGATAATTTGTACCAGAATATGACATGACTTGATTCTCATTTTTCCCCTTTCCCCCACCCTACAACCTCAACCCATTATATATAATCTGTTTCCTTTTTTCTTTATTACTGTCACATTCTTTTCCCCCTCTATTTACTCCTATACCCTCCTTCCTTTTAAATATTTTCTATTTCACAATATCAATTATACATACTACAACTCATTTACAACTTCATTTCCTCATACCAGAGAAAAGATACGATATTTACA
>PVIR01041522.1:0-12716 GCA_004026965.1 Petromus typicus
GCCTGGCTGAGTAAATAGCTTATTGTAAGGACTCAATTACTACTATTACTGTTATGAATTTCCACCTCATTTTGGCTTTGGTTCATTTTGAGTCCCTAGCCATAGAATTACAATAGAATTACAATTTAATTTTCTCTAACCCTTTTGAAGTATATTTTTAGAAGTCTGGATTCAGTTTTTTTCACATCCACCTTTCCTTTCTCACCAATAAAGAACCTCCTCACATACTAGTCACTTCCTAACAGTGTTCTTTTATCAAACACTTCTTTCTTATTAGTTAAAACAAGACCAGACTACCACTGAGTTTCTCTTAATGCTTTTTTCTTTGCAAATGAATTTCATTGTCAGCTGAGAAAATGAACATTGCACTAGTATCACTGTTTTTAATGAGAGACCTCTAGTCATGTCCAGAGAGAAAAACTGTTTTAAATCTGGAATACCTTTGTATCTGTATCTTGCTACTTTACCACTTTGGTAATCTGAATGATGAAAACCTCATTGATTTTCTCCATCTGGCTCAGCATGCCGTAATTCTTTCCACATAAACCATTGCTAATATTTTTATTAGGTCTGTTGTTCTCTCTATATATATCCCCCAGAAATCTCCACTATTGATTATGACTCTACCTATTAAAAAACAGTTTATCTTTCTATGCCTTACAGTCCATGTTTGAATAAGACATGTACTTCCATCTGTCATGTTACATTCCTAAATTTCTACTTATAAAGTCTCAGTGATACATAGAAGTTTATGCTTATCCCTCAAAATTAAATTTGCAAATTTATTTTGTTTGTCATTGGCCCCCTGAAATCGTCATTTTCAGCCCTGGTTCTCCTCCTCATCCTGTCACTTTTTTACCTACAGACAGGTGCTAGATTCCACAGTAGCAAGAGCATTCAGCTCTTCACTCTTGAGGGAATTTATTTACTCTCTTTATCGGTGTCACTTTAATTTCATCTGAATGTATCATTAAACTCTCCTAAGTACATTTTCTCTGATCCTTATCATATACACTTCATCTTTCCTCAATTATGATCCCCAAAATCCACTATTGCAAGAAAGAAATTTTTTGTATAGAATGAAAATCAATCAAAGTCATAAAAGTCATAATATACTTTGACTGAAATGTTTAAAATAACATTATAGTTTTATGCAACTTCAGTTTTCTATTTGTAAACTTTTAAGGAGTAGGATATGAAATTATTTATGTTTGGCTATATAATTAACCTCTCAGAAGTTAAAAGTTAGCAACTGGTAGGCGTTTCAGTGTCAAGTCTTTACAATCATCTTAGCTACTTTCACAGAAATTACTCCCCACTTAAGTACGCTAAAGCTTCCCATCAAGAAAATCCAATGCCTACTATGTGTCATTCCTCATGGAGTTTAGGACAGTGCTTCTTCTCTTCGCTGGTATATGTCAGATATTGTTTCAGGGATACTCAGTCCTTCTCCAGAAATTATGGTTTCATACTGACAATGATACCAATGATTTGGCTTCAGATGTTCACACATTATTTGAAACAGCCCCACACTCCAACATGTTCTTGGTAATTTTAAATCACAGATCTACACAGAAATCTTTTTATCTGTTTCCTTCTTGAACCACATTTCCAATTTACACAAAATGTCTTCATCTCTTTAAATAAGCCAAAACATACACATGCAAACTCTGAATCTTTACTCTCAACTTTGAAGACCATGCACACCAAAAGCTCTTATAACTATTTTAGGAAGAAAAACCTAGGCCAGTTTCATAGAGTGATTATTTCCTGTAGCATTTATCTGCAGCAGCCTCATTATACCACAACTTGGTGCATGAAATGTCTATTTATTATTCCTAATGACTCTTTGGGTTGACTGGGAAGTTCTTCTGCTAGTCTTACCTGGCTCATTCCCTGAGTTGCAGTTTGATGTGAAGTGACTGAAAGCAGAGAAGAATCCAGGACGAGTTTGTGAGAGGAACTATTAAGGACACAGGCAGCCAAGTCCATCATCTGTAGAACTGTAAAGCAACAATTAAAATTACAAAGAGCCCACTTTGGATTGTTCCCACCTGTCAGCAGTTCTGGTGACAGACTACTCCTCCATGGAAAAAAGAAAATTTACTGGTCTAATATCTGAACAACTGTTAGAGTTCTTGAGTTTTAATAATATATACATAAGCCTTGGATTAGCATAGTTTTATTGCTTGTCTTTAAAACATTGTATTCTACATTGTTTGAAGAACTCATACTTATTCTCCACACCAACCCCACAGTATCAATTACATGTTAAAAATAATTTCAAAAAGATTGGGGATATTTGAAGCTTTCTTTGTGTACAGTTCCTATGACCAACCCTGGGTTACTACATATTCTTGTGTTTGAGCATCATTGAAATTAACCATGATGGTATGACAAGATGGACCCTACTTCTTTACAATCATTGAGTTAATACCATTTAGGACTTTTATTTGTACAAAATTTCTTTAAAGCTGGGACAAAATCAGAGCTGTGAGTTACAGTATTTTTGGTTGGTGAATAAAATTTTCAGTTCATATATAAACTATTTTGCTGACTTTGACTATATTTACAACTGATATGTAGTCACTTTTGCCAATTATTTTAAAACTAAGTAACTTATGAATAAAAGTTTATTATTCATTATTTTTAAAAATAAGTTTGCCATATGGTGGGGAAGGAGTTAGAATGATTGAATAGTTTGAGTGTCCAATACTTGTCTATACCATTAGCCTAAAAACCCTAGATGACCTCTCTCATACGCCTGCACTCAGTGCTGTTAGCTAGAATGGCTGAACTTCTCTCTCCAAAACTGCTCACGCACCAGGAGGGTGGGAGACCAGCTACCTCATGAGAGCATTTCAAAGTGCAAGGTCTTTGAAGACTTACAACAAAACTGGCACAATTTCCTTTTCCTGTATTCAACTAGCTAAAAGTACTCGTCGACTGACAAAAACACAAGAAGTGAGGAAATAAATGCCACATGTGAATAGGAGGTGCTGCAAGTTTTATTAATACTGATATAAAAGCTTCCCTCAGAAGATCCTTTGCACAGGAACTTGAAAGTTTAAAACTTTCTATGTAAATCACGGGCAAAAAAAACTAATTGATTTCTTCTCACCTAGAAACTGTTACACTCCCAACATGGTCGGAGCTTCTGGAAAGGCTGCTGATGTTAAGTGTCTGGAGGTTTCCTGAACCCCACTGGGTAATTATTGCTAATTAGTTCTAGGTATTAGCAACTGATACAGACGCACCTCCAATGTCTACCACAAGGCTTCAGCACCATACCCTATAGTACTCTTACAAACTAAATGTTTCAACATCTCTTTTTGAATCTTTGGTCTCATTTATCATTCTTTTAGGAGCTATATACTAATCAGTGTGGCTACAGGAGTTAGGGTCTATTTGTAAGATTGGTCATGGGAAAGGATTATTTTTAGGGCAATTTAGTTTGCCAGTACCAGTAAGCGACAGAACAAGAACTTAATAAGAATTGGATTTCATTGTGAACCAAATCCAATCAAAGTGAGAAGCAACACTTCCTCTGACTTCTCATAGCCCTATTTCAACTTAATGTACAGTGTATTCACTTTTAACTTTTATTTGCCTATCTGAACAATGGTATCTCTCCTCTGGTATATTCATGTTGCCTTGTATCTTTCACATCATTCCTTAGTCAGTCCCATAACTCAATGAGTCCTAATAGCTATGATAAATAAGTAAAAACTTTCCCTATTCGTGACTACTCATGATACATCAAAAGAACTTTAAAACAGGCTTGACCCTTAACCAACTTCACCGGAGTTGTTGGTATTGCGATGGAAGATCAGCTAACCAAGGGAAACAATAATTCAATTTGTGGACTTTGATTCTGTATTTCTAGGCTCTGGGCTGACTTTTTTACCTGTTTCAATTTAAGATTCTCTTCTGAAGAGAACCACTATCCCAAGTTTCTTCAGGTATAAAGGGAAAGACACAAAATGCACACATTCATTTCCTGAGAGTTCCAGTGGTGGCGGCAGCACATACACCATTCCCCACTGCCATTTCAGGACTATGACAATGCTCATCTTTGTTCTCTTAGCCTTGTCACCTTTTCATTTCCTTAAACTGTGTATGTCTCCTAGTCTTTTGTCTGCTGCCTGGAGAATGAGTATTATCTTAAAGAACAAATGACCACTTGTGGATATGAAACCATATAATCAATCTTTTTACACAAATCTAATGGTTATTTGCAAAACAAGTGAAAATATCATAACACTTCTGGACTTCATGAACACAATAATAAAAATATAAGCACAAAGATACAAATGAGTATCAACCTGACCAAAATATATTAATTACATAACTGTGCAGTTTTATTTATAATTTGCTTTGCTGAATTGCTATAAGCATCACTTGTTAATATTACTTAAATCAGTGATTCTTGTAGTATAGCTAACATCAGAATCCATTCTTGTGAAGACCACGGTATTAACTAAATGCATGAAATTGAGTTTTAAATTCATATTGATACAAATTGTCTACTTTAATAAATAGAATTAAACTATGCTGTTTGATCACTGAAATTCCATATATTATCACATTGAAGGCAGTTTTGTCTTGAAGATAGGGGCAGAAGAAGTACTAATATCTCTGAAGGGATACTGTCCAGGCCAGGGATATCCACAGGTAAGTTCTTTCAGGAAAGGTACCAGGTGAGGCCCAAGGACAAAATACAAAGGTGAATGAGAAGAAAACAATAAGCTGCTAGTGCAATCCTTTCAGTCATGTTAAAGCAATATCCCAAAAAGATACCAAATGCCAGATTGGTGCCGGGGGTTCAATTGCCTTGGTTGGGCCCTCCCAGCCATGCTCCTCAATCCACATCTTCAGCCATTTATTACCTGCAGCTTCTAAATTAGAAACAAACTTGGTTTTTCTGTTTTCCTGGATTTTTATCCCACCTACTATCATAATAGGCACAGATATTAAACTAGTGCTCTTTGAATGGATAGATACAGCACAAAGAAATGTTATGAACCTAGAAGAGGAGGATAAATTGTTCTTGCTCTTAGAAGAGCAGGTGGTCTTCCAGCTGAGGACAATGCCCTTGTATAGAGTTAAAGGAGGGAGCCCCAGGCAGAGCTGCTCTGCACAGCTGTACAGGGTGGGCACTCTGAGGTTTCTGAGGCTCCACTCAAACATATCCCAGTGTGGACAGCACCCCAAAGACTGTACAGAGCCCCTACTAACTGGATTTGGGGCAAGGACAAAAAGCAAGATGCTGAGGATAAGTCTAGACTGCAGAGAAATTCTACAGTGTGGGGACAAGGGGTGGGACTTTCCAGTTGGACAAATTCTAACGTGTTCTTACCTATGTGACATGTGTAATGGGTTTAACTTCCCTCAGCTACAGTTTACTCATTTGTTTGAGGGATAAATAACACTGTTTGCACCCCAACTTACCTGCCTAGAATATGCTTTTGTCAGCTATCTGGACCTCGTCTTCCCATGACACTGACCTCCTGATTTTAGGCATGGATGGGAATGTTCACACCAGTTTGTCGTTTCTGGTCCTGGAACTGGCCCTTTCCCAGGTAAGCCAGCCTTTCTCAACCCTCTCCTAAAGTTACACACTTGACACTTTAGGCCTCTTGCTCTTGTACCACAAAGAGATATCTAGATCACACTGTGCTAGTAACAATTTAACAACCAAGTCTCTGAAGGGGTAAAAAGCCTTTATTCATCATATTTTCCAATTTCTATGTATAAGTACTCCACTCATGCTCATTTTTAGCTGGGAACATGAAATCAGTGAGCAGAGTCGAAAAGAGAATGACAGTCACCAGGTGAGGCAAACTGATAGCAGCCCAGCGCTACAGGTAATCAGGGACATCCACTACTCTCACCCTCTGCCCCACTCTTTCCTGTCTGTCCTTCCTTTTTGGGACAGTCTCCTAATATTCTTCTTCCCTTATCAGCCTCTGGTTCTTGAGATTTGCCACCATCATTCACAAATTCAACCAGCTTTGCTAAATCCAGATAGTGTTCCTAAATCTTTCAATTCTAATCTCTAATCAAGTAATACACACCCCCAGGACACCGCCAAAATACGATCACTGACTCAGTTAAAAGTCAACCCTAAGGCCTCACATGAAAACTCTTGGAAAGTAATACCAAAGAATCATTAAATTTGTAGGGGCTGAGCCAATTACTACCAAATCAATGTTTTCTATTTTCCCAAAGCAATTACCAAATTTTCCATTGGCTGAGGCAATCTGAGAAGGCAGGAATGGCAGAAGAGAGACGTCATGGATTTAGCTCTGCTCAGATGGTCACTACAAGGCTTCACAGGAGCATTCACTCCCTTTGCACTGTAGAAAGGATAGAAATGCCTCTGTGGATAGGATAGGATTATTTCCAGGACAAATATTGGTCAAGATCACATTCAGAAAGATTGCCTTTCCTACAGCCCCTAATCTCCTCTCAGCACTCTTCCTTTGGCACTGGGACTGTTACCCAGAATCCTCCCTCTACCATCACCCAGTCCCAGCAGTAGCCATTCCTGTTAAAAAGAACATAATACATAAGCATATCATGTTAAGTGAGTCTTTGCCAAAGTGTGGGAGGCAGGGCTTCTGAGAGTCACATCACACAGAGCACCCTGTGGGAGAAGTTCCTCCTCAAGGCCTCCTTTCAGCTGCTCCAGAGAGAACAGCCAGGCTTATTCAGGAGCAAACAGTGCTCAGACATGCAGACCAGTAATAATGCTCCTGCAGGAAGATTGCTAAGGTGCATTTATAAGTTTTCTCTCTATTTTCAGAGAGAGAGAGAAACATGCTTATTATGGAGCTCATCTTATTCTTAGGTATGAATTGTATAATTCAACTCTCAGAGTCTAATGCAGAACAATTGCTTCATATTAGTGCAGCTTCATTATATGCCCTCTGCTTTAAATGTTCACCTCTCATTTGAGTGCTCTCGTCTCCTAATAAGAACACTTTGAAATGGAGACATCACTGTGAAAACAGCCTTGAATTTAAACTTTTGGGCGGGTACTAAATCAAGATGTAGAGCCTTCTCTTCTTTAAATAGTCACTGAAATATAAAGGAGACCATATAAAATGCTCTGATTCAAACTAATATTGTTTTGTGTTTTGTGTGTATATGTGTGTGTGTGTGTGTGTGTGTGTGTGTGTGTGTGTCCCATATCCTTACTCTGCTTCTATTACTGAATTTTTCTTATTTAATCAAATTTGTCCTATAGACTTCCTGTCTGATTTTTAGAAATGGTAAAAATCATGAGCACTTTAAAGGTGCTTCATGCTTTAAAAATATATGCAATAGGGCCGGGGAGTTAGCTCAGTGGTTCCGGCGCCTATCTTGCAAGCACAAGGGCCCGGGTTCCATTCCCCGGTAACCACATAACAATACTGGGTGTGGAGACTCAACCCAGCAGCAACCAGTACCACATACCACAGTGCCGGGCGTGGTGGCTCACGCCTATAATCCCAGCACTCGGGAGGCAGAGGCAGGAGGATTGTGATGTAAGTTGGAGGCTGAGCTCGGGGCCAGCCTGAACCACAAAAGCGAGACCCTGTCTCAAAAAAACCTAAAAAAAAAAAAAATATATATATATATATATATATATATATATATATGCAATAAAATATAGTCTTATAGAACAATTAGAGAGTAATTATTTGTATTAGAAAATGAACCAATATGTAACTATCAAAGCAACAGTACCTGTAAAAATATACACAATTTTTTAATGTTTTTATTTATCATTTTAAATATTTTTAAGTGAAAACATATAAAATCTAGTTATAAAGTTTCTACAATGAAAGTACAGAATTTTTTTTTAAAAGAACCATTACATTACAAAAGGTTACATGACTTTTTAAAGAAGTACTGTATTTTGGTACTGCAGTTCACATATTATCAACTCACATCAATAAACAAGAAGGAAAAACAAAGGGGAGGAAAACTGACAAACCTATGAAAGATCAAAGGAAATAATTTTGGTTGCAATTAACGAATGCTGTTAGCAGTTGACTCCAAAATCAGCAATGACCTTACTGACAGAAGTTCACCTCTCACTTCTCCAGAACTTTTATCCACACTCACTGATGTGTGCTTGAGGCCTGTTCCTGGGACAGAAGTGAGGTTTATCCACAAGTCTGCTGTCCCACCAATGAGTACTGGGAATGGTTTTCTCACCTTAGAACACGCAAAGGCCTAGACTAAGACATTGGCCTCCTAGTTGGGACCTGTACATTCTGTTCAGACTCATTTCCACCAGCTCTAGATACTGGTCAACACTCAAATCAAGCACTAACTGGGCCTTGCGATGGCTTCCCCATGGTCCTGTTTCTTGTAAATAAGAGATCACTTCCCTGCTTTCTGGGTGCTTGTCACCGCAACCCGCTCAGCACTCTAAAGAAAGAGAGAAGTAACAAAGGTGAACAAAACCGGAAGTACCAGAGCTGTCCACATACGTGAATATCTCTCTTCTCCTGCCTGTACAGATCTTTGTTTCCTTGCTTCACTTAGCAATTCAACGGGCGCTGGTTATAGAAACTCACCTAACAGACCACCTCATGTGTCACCTTTCTATCTTTCATCACTCAGTCATCGTTTAAAAATTCAAGGGGCTCACCCTCAAGTAAGAAGTAGCTGATCATTCTGAATGGATAATGTTCTCTTAATATTGGTCTTAAGTCACCAGAAGTACTCCTTTGTCTAGGACACAAAGAACTGCATGAATCTCAATATATGAAACACAGAGGAGTTCTCTTCATTTTACAGAAAAAAAAAAAAAAAGAGCAGTGACAGAAGACTGCATCTTTGCCCAAATTTCCATTGACTTTTCCTACCTCTTAAAATGTGCCCTGGCTATTAGCTAAATCATACTGCCCTAGCAATGCAGCAAATGAAATAAAATCTTAGAATCACTTCTTCTTCTTAGTTCTGAGATAGTAAGCTATGTAAGCAAGAAAAATATCCAAACTTCAACATTTCTCTACTATGTAGCAGGTCATGGGATCTGATAGATCCCACTGGTCTAAGTAGCAAAGAGTCTGGTCTCAATGACTACCTGTGATTCCAGCAGCTACTTAAGCTGCCCCAGGGTCAATTTCTCATCTGTGTGGTGGGATAATAAATACTCCTATCTCTGGGAATTTCCAGGAGAAACAGAAAATGAGAGGAGAAGAATTTTCCTGATGCATAGCCTCCAGTGTATAACCCCTGCTTGATTTTCTCCTTAGACCCCACTAGAAACTTTCTATTCCAGATTAACCTTGTTAAGTATTAAACTACTTACCAAGACATCACTTTAGCACCCTGACGAGGTTGCCCAAAATATGAGGAGGAAAGCCAGACCTATCAACTGAGCAGTAATGTCTCCAAAGAAATGATGACACATTAGGACATTAGGTAAGCCTATCGCCATCCTAAAAATGGATCAGAGATGAGATAATCAATGCAAAAGAGCTCTGAAAATATAAAGCACTAAGCCACTGTGTGTTGTTATTGTTAATGAGGAGAGGTTGATTCAGGCAACAGTACCTCACAGCTGGACTCAAGGTTGCAGTCAGATCTCAGACATTGCATAGACATGGCCACTGTGCCGGAGGTGCCAGTGCCCTCCTCATTCTTGTCTCTGGAAGGACCTCGAATGTTATTTGTACTGCTGTATCATTCTTGTTTCAAGGCTTTTGTTAATTTATGAATGAGGTTTGAATGAGCTTTTCTTTCACATTTATTTAGAAACACTGGAAAATAATGTTCTCAGACCCTCAACTGTATCTTTGTGAGATGTTACTGATATAAATGTATGAGGATGAACCTGTAAATAAGAGATCGCTTCCCTATGTAGAAAAACAAAAGTAGAAGATTCCTAACTTGTTCATCATAATTATTGCATGTAGCACTAAAGCTGTGATAATCACCACATATGGGTGGTGCTGTGTCTTCGGAACTTTTAATTGAGACAGTTTTTAAATGTGCCACAACAGTGACCCTCTAAGCAAATGATATTGCCTGTTTAACTTCATTTTCTTTTTCCCAGGAGTTTTACCTAGAAATAACAGAACTTTTCATTCCTTTCTATAATCTCCTTTCCATCTCTCCCTCAACTGCTAAACCAGCATGCCTGAACTAAACATTTAACTATACACTCCAGTCTAAAGGATTGAGATTAAGAAAATTCAAAGCAAACTGTTTTGGGTGAATGAAGCTTTGAGGAAGTCCTGATTATTTAATTTCAGGATTTCTCTTCATTATGCTAAAAGAATAAAAACAGCTTATCTTTTTTTTTTACTTATAAATTGACAGTTAATTCTTACATGTCTAAATAATCAATAGGTTGACACTAAATATTGCACTTGAATAATAAAATCTTATCTTTTTATTGAAATCTTTATTGGTACATTATATATACATATCATGATTGCACTCCACAATGGGAATATGTACCAATATAAGACACAACTTAATTCTAATTTTTTCCCATAGCCCTACCCACCCTACCACCCCACATATACATAAAATTTATTTCCTTTCTTTTTTGTTATAATCTCATTATTTTTCCCCCTTCACCCTATTTCACTTTTAGTATTTTCTATTTCACAATATATAACATACAATTCTAGAACTCATTTACATCTTTATTTTCTCATACCAGAGAAAAGATGTGATATTTACCTATCTGCGACCTATTTATTTCACTAATAAAATCTTATCTTTAAAGCACCCTAGAATTTGAAGGAACTTTATAGATCACACCATTGATTATCGATAGTTTTCAGATAAGAAGGTGATATCCCTCACCTGTGGCCACACCATTCATTTATAGTCTAAACTTTCGGACTACCACACCTTTCACTGCACCACTTTGAAGGTCTTCTTTAACTGCCCTCTCAGTAAAAGACATATTCCCAATTCTGGCACATGACATCTTTGTTCTTCAGGGGTTGCTGAGGCAAGAAAACCAGTTAAAATTATCAGAATTTTAAAAATTAAGTTATCCTATTCATCTATCCTTACATAATGGGCCTTTAGAACATGTTGCCATAAAAATGGTTCATTGGAGAGAAGATAACACAAGGACATGTAAATTAAAATATGTTTTTTAATTATGACAAGTATTCATAATTAATATTAAGCAAATAGCAAAATGAAGTAAAGTACCAGGGATTTGGAAAAAGGATCATTACTCCCTCACTGTTCAGTCTCAGCATGGTAAATAGACTATTCAGAAAGGAAAATTCTCATATTATATATATGTATATGTATATATATATATATACATATACATATATATATATATATATATATATATGCTATCCTGCCTACCCCCCCATTTAAATAATACTAATTGCCCTTTTTTCCTTGATGCTCCTAGCCATATTTCTTGGAAAACAACAGCTGTGTTTATTCAAATAGCAGCACACTGATGACTTGATGATAGGGTAATCTGCTGGAATTCCAAGTGTGACAGTCCCAGACACAACTTCTCCACACACAAGAAAAGTATCCTTTTCGTAGTACAAAGCTTTGGAAAGGAATCCCCACTTAGTTAGCACATGAGATTGGATATTCTTTATTTCAATTGGTTGTGACACTGAATTTCTTCCAGCGAGTATCATATTTTCTGGTTCTTGCAGAAGAATCCTCCAATGCATCATTGTCAAAAGTAAATCTGCAACGTGAACACTTTTACTCCAATAGCTTCTAAGTGAAAGGATTAAACGGTTCCTTGAATTACAATGAAAACAGCCATAAGATTCAGTTTAAAATCAGAGCAATAAATTCCACTGGCTGTGATTTTCTCTGAATCAATGAGCACTGAAGGGGATAATACTAGATTAAGAAGCCATTTACTGGAAAAAATAAACAATGCAAATGAACAAACAAACAAAAAATGAAATATCCACAGAAATGTAATTAATTAAAGAAGAACATTAATTTACCAGAGTACCTAGAGTTAAACTTCCATAAGAAGTCATCTTCTTTAATGATGATTCTTAAGATATATTTAATATAAGACTCATAAAGATGATTTAGAAATGAAGTAAATTCAAAGAAATCTAGCCAACATTTTTAAAGTAACAGAGTAGTTGGTCTCTTTTAGTAAGAATTATCTTAATAACTTGGAAAGATTTAAATTTTATTCCTGAGAAGATGTTTATTGATAATTAAATACCTTTCTGCAGGAGGAATTACATAAATTTTAAAAGAAAGTTATATTGATAATTAGATTGAAAATAATAGCAGATACATATATAATGTTTTAGATAACTTTTTATGTGCTTAAATACATTAGCTTTTTAAATGAAGTTATCTTTATTTTTTCAGATGGAGAGTGTGAAACATAGAGTGATTACCTACTGACCAAGGTTACAGAGCTAATATAGGGCAAGACCCTATAGTCAAGACCCTAGCATTGACCTTTGACTCTCTAGTTCCAGTTTTTCTCTTAAACCAAGTATAACTTACAGGAAAAAAATTACACATTAAAAGCAACATGTTACAGATATTAATAATCCTACTAAACCAAAAAGGATGTATATACTATTTCCACACAAAAAAGAACACACTGATACATTAAAGGGCCCACTAATCCAAGAAATGTTGAATAGACACCTACACCCGATATTTAAGAAACTCAAAATCAATTGAGGAAGCTTATCTCTGGCAAGAAATTTGTATATTTTTCACAAACA
>PVIR01041523.1:0-12717 GCA_004026965.1 Petromus typicus
GAGTCTACAGTCCCACCAACAGTGGAGAAGGGTTCCTTCTTCTCCGCAGCCTCGCCAACATTTGCCGTTGGCTGATTCTGAGATGGCAGCCATTCTATGTGGAGTGAGATGAAATCTCAATGTTGTTTTCATCTGCATCTCTCGAATGACTAATGAGAGTTTCTTAAATATAATATAAAGTAAAGACTTATACTTAAATATAATAAAAAATAAAGACTCTCATGACGTCAAGTTTCTTTTGGCCACAGTCCCCCCAAAGATTGGACATATATCTGTTTTTTTAAGTCATAATCTGATGATTCTTTTGTACCTGAAAAATGGAGAGGGAGCCCCGACTTTACCTGATGTGTATAACAGACGGTATCACTTGAGGTACAAGGAGAGAAGTAAACTGGAACCTAAGACAGTTTTATCTTTTACTAATTTGAGAAGAAAGGTAGTCCACTTGAAATAAAAACTGGTCATAAGAACAAGACATGGTGTTAAAATTGAAGAGAAAATGATCACTGAGACCTTCACCCCTATGTTACATTTGCCTGAATCAAAAGCTAACGAGCATTTGATCAGTGCCTAACCAGAGAGGATACACACATGTGAACTTGTGAACTCATGGCTCAAAATGAGGCCACATTTTATTTCCAAAGCTGAAATAAAGCAATTCAAACCACGGCGTTAGAGAGCATCGGGGCCTTTCCTGGTCCTCTCGTTGCCAGGCAGATCTGAGCATTGAGTCCTGGAGACTTGAGGGCCAGGGACGGATCTGCTACCTTTCATCTCCCTGCTCTCTCGTACCTAGAGCTGATTTTATGAACTTCACAGTGCATTTGTTTTGAGTCTGACAAATTTATAGTGTGCCTTGGGATATAAATTTAATTGACTATCATTTCAGGCTTTGTCATTAGAAAGGTCACTGGAGAAATACACATAAGGAAATTCGGAGGTATGAAAATTGTCAGTTAATCTGAGCTTTTCATTTAACTGAGATTTTATTTTAAGGTCCAATTTCACTGTGCTATGCCAAAGGCCATTGTAAAATTTGATGGAGAAATAATTTTCTCTTTTAAATGATATAACATTTAATTGTAATTCTAATTATATTCAATTTAAGGGTAATATTAAGGCCTATTTTAAATGGAGGACTGAGTTCTTTTTGCTTTGCTCCTTGGCAACAGTGGAATTGTGAAGCTACCACGCTGAATGGCATTTGCAATTATGTGCTGGCCACTTACTATGCATTGGATGCTAAATGCATTGCCCTGACTGAGGTGAAAAAGAAGTTTAAATATATGCACTTTAATACTTACATTTTATATCACAGAAAAGAAATATAAAATTGAAAATGTGGACTATTTATTTATATTTAGATTATTTGTGTTTGGTCATTTGGTGACATTTTCTTTAGTAATTATTTTCTAAAATTTGTGCAAAAATATTGTCTATATTAATTTCTCCTATTTTCTGCTATAATTGCTTTGCTGACATTTTTCAATAGTTTTTTTTTTTCTTTCATGGGTAACTAAATAGAAAGGAAGTAAATTTTAAGTTGCTGTCTCCAAAGAAACATCAAGATACCAACTGTAGGTTACATTCATTTATTCACATGCCCACATTTAAATTTTTTGATAAATATTGAATGCTACTTGCACATGTATACTCTGTTGTGTGTGAGAAAGATTAAAATGTATTGTGTGGTACACATCTGCTTTTCAAGGGTGTCAGAAGAATATCAACCTTCTAGAATTTAATTAGACATTCAGTAACAAGAAGAGACAATAAAGATACATAGTTAAAAATAATCTAAGGCCAAGATAGACTAGTGGAAGACTTCTGTATGTCAGTGGAAAAAGTGCAGAAAAGATAGAGTATTGGTGTTGTGCTGAAGAAGGAGTCTGGGTGGGTCAGAGGAAAAATGGAAAGATTTATAAGAAATGAGCTCCACATTAGTAAACCGAGAAATGCAGTGGACACCAGAGGTAGAGCTGAGAGGATTTACGTGGAATGAAGGAATTGTTCAAATGGAAAACAAAGGTTGGAGCTGGTTTTGCAAGGCTTTGGTTTTTAGCTCTTTCAAAAATACTTCTGAAGAACGGCTGTGCTGCACAAGACCCTCCATTTCTTACTGCAAGAAAATCAACACAACTTCTTGTATTTCTGTAGACTCATGACTGCTTGATACATTTTTAGATCAATTGTCTTTTTAAATAGATCACTGAAAACCAGTGGGGGAATAAGACACCTAGTGTTCTGCTGTTCCACTTTAATATCACTGCTGTCACTGTTTTTAAAGAAATGATTAATTATTGTCCCAGTTACAGATTTGGTAAAACAGAAGTGGGTTATGGTACAACTAATTGTTCTTTCTTGTATATTATCATCATAACAACTGCTTTTATAACCTTAACTTTATTTTTTAAAAAGTAACTTTTTGTCTTTCATTTAAAAATCAAACAGACATTTTATTCTGATTCACTCCTTTCCTTTTTCTTATTTTAACACATTAAATAAAATGCTTGCTTAGAAATTACAGCGAAGTGGATATTGACAGGCCTTGGATTTCTTTCGACTTGTTTTATCCCCTGTGGATATCCTGAGGGGTTGCATCATTGGGAAATATTAGAAATATATAAACATGCACTTGCATAGTGTACAGTCTTCTTTGTCAGACCTCAGCTGCTAATAGGCAGGCCAATTCTTTGATGTATTTTAAGTCCATCTAGTGCTTTTCCTGTTTCTCTGATGTATTTACTCACTGCCATACTTCAGGTATCGGGAACATGTTTTTCTCTCTTGAATTATCCATGTTTGTTATTTAAATTATTAGTCTGTTCATTAAATGAGCTTCCATTCTCATGCAACAGTGATTTGCTTCTACTTTTAGATCCATTTGGAAATTTGGAGATGTATTTCTAAAAACTGGCTATGGCCTAAGGTCCATATTACTGCTTATCTATTCCTACTAAGAAGATACCATTGCTTTATATTTGTAGATCAAGAAGTTATGCACCAAAATCACTTACAAACCAGTCTGAAGAAAAAAATCAAGCCAGTGGTGGGAGATTGTTATGTAGGATCTTACTGTTGTCCATCAAATAAATAGTTTATGTGTACACTTAGAAAGTGTGAATGCAACTTTATAGATTATAGAATTCAGGGAGAACCATTTATTGAGGGAATGAGAAAGATCCAGGAGTCCATCTTTCCTTAATGATTGGCTGTTACCTTAGGCAAGAAATGAAATATATGGAATAGATGTTGTGTCAATCAAACATCCTGCTGACTTTTGAAGAAAGGGGGTCCTCACCATGAAAATGGGGGAAAGAGCCAAGAAGGAATACTCCAACCATAAAGACAGAGACAGAATCATCATAGAGATATCCCACGGAATGATGAACATTGGAAAGTGGCAAGGATGTGTGTAGGAAAATACACAAACTAGTTGAGGAAGTGAAGATTTGTGGGGGGTGGGAGTTAAGAGCAAAGGGAAGACTTGTCTTCTGAGAGCTTCAGGTTATAGACTAACATGTAAACACCATGATGTGAAATAATTGCTCAAGGATGTACTGGAGAATAAAAGCCAGTAGAATTACAGAAGAAATGAACGATTCGAGAAAGAGCAATTCTGTGTAATAATCTCTCTCCTTGTTTCTTTTGCAGTGCTGTGGATGGAGCCCAAGTCTTTGCATGTGGTAAGCAAATGCTGTACTACTCAGCACCTCCCCCCTGGAATCCCTTAAGTGTACAATGCGATATTTTTAATTATTAGCATAATATTGTACAGAATCACTACAGATTTTTGCTCTGGGTGACTAAAATTCTATGGCCATCGAACAGCCGCTCTACATTTCCCTTTCACCCTGCTTCCCGGAAGTACCAGTCTACTTTTGTTATTATGAGTGTAACTACTTTAGATTGTTCATATGAGTGAAAGCATTCAGTATTTGTCCTCCTATGCCAGACTTAGCCCTTTTGCATGCTTTCCTTTGGGTCCATCTGTGTTGTGTTTCTAGTAGGGTTTTATTCCTTTAATGGCTGAACAATATTTGATTATAATTCTATACCTTGTTTTCTTTCTTTGTTGTTGGAGATCTGAAACATTTCTGTCTCTTGATGATAGTGAACAGTGATTCATTGAGCATGAGTTTGCAAATACCTGCTTGAGATTCTGTTTTGAATATTTTTGGGTATAAATCTGGAGATGGGATTGTTGGATCATGTAATAGTTTTATTTTTAATTTTTTGAGGAACTCGTGCTATTTGCATAGCAACTGTGCTATTTTACATTTCTACTAATAGTGTTCAAAAGTTCTAAGCCCTCTCCTGCCTTACTAGTGCTACTCTGTTATTGATTCTTCTTAATTGTTGTCTTTCATATAGGGTATGAGGTCATATAGCAGTGTAATTTTGATTTGCATTTCCTTGATGCAAGTCTATACTGAACACTTTTTCGAATATCTGCCTGCCATTTGTACCACTTCTTTGGAGAAATGTCTATTCAAGTCTTTCATCCATTTTAAAATTAGATTTTCTGCTACTGAATTGTTGTCATTCCTTACATATTTTAGATAGTAACTCCTGACTAAGCTTATGGGTTTGCTTTCTTTCATTCTGTAGGCTCTCTTTTCTCTCTTTTGATTATTTTCTTTGTTTTGTAGAAATGTTCAGTTTGATGGAGCTTCATTTGCCTAGTTTGCTCTCATCCCTATGCATTTTGTGTCAAGAAATCACTGCCAAGACTGTTAGGAAGCTTTTTTATTTTTTGAGACATGGTCACTCTGTAGTTCAGGCTGGCCCTGAGCTCAGCCTCCAACTCACATCACAGCAATCCTCCTGCCTCTGCCTCCCGAGTGCTGGGATGACAGGTGTGAGCCACCATGCTGGGCACTGTGGTATGTGGTACTGGTTGCTGCTGGGCGTGAGTCTCCACACCCAGTATGGTATGTGGTTACCGGGGATCCAACCCGTGTCCTTGCGCTTGCAAGACAGGTGCCGGAACCACTGAGTTAACTCCCCGGCCACATTGAAGTTTCTTAGGTATAACACTAACTTTATGAATCAGTTGAGTAAATGGGCATTTTTATCAGCAGAATTATTCCAGGCCATGACCACAGGGTGTCTTTCCATTTATTTTTATCTCCTTCAATCACTGTCCTATAGTTTTCGGTCTAGAAGTCTCTCACCTCTTAGTTAAGCTTATTCCTTTTGACATTATTGTAAATATTTTTTTCTTGGTCTAATTTTTGACTTTTCATTGTTACTGTATAAAAAATAAGCGAGTGTGTGCCTGTATGTATCTATTTTTTACTCTAAAAAGATTTAGAGGCAAAGAATCAAGAGAAAATCTCAGAAATTGCAAGGAACGGGTAGGGAATATAAAGAGAGATGAGTTATGACATAAAATCAGTGGAGATATGGGAGTCTAACAGGTAATATAAGCTGTAGTGTCATGGATAATCAGATTCAGGTCTTCAACAATGAGTTCATCCATCTTTCCTGAGTACCTGCTATCTACTGTGTGACAGGTACGGTGGTGCGCATTGAAACACGATGGTGAAAAGTCCAAGGACGGGAGGTGAGACTGAGAGTCTGAATCTTTCAGGGATTGGGGAGAATTGTAGTAAAGCTCAAACACAGCGTCAGGTCAAGTCAATTGAAGATTTCAAGCAGAGACAGGTCAGTGTGCCACGCTCTGAAGAGACACTAGGCAAATTAAAGGAGCGTGGCCATTTGGATTAGTGATAAGGCTGCCACTGGGGACAATGGCAATAGCAGTTCTGGTGGATTTATTTTGGGTCAGAAGTTGTATAGTGGAGTTGTGGCAGGTAAGCAACATGAGTGGAAATAAGAAGAGAATGGAGCAGGTAGCAAATGAAGACCCTGAATGCCTGAGAGCCTTAGAAAGATGCTAGGACTGTGTTTATTTTAAATAATTTATTTTTCAAAATGATCCAGAATTTACATGCACTTGGGAATTAGAGTAGCTTTCTTGTATGTCACCAAATGGTACAGTTCTGCCTAAATGCACTGTGACTGACTGACTTTTTTGGCTTTGGTTTGCTAATATCAATTACTTAACATTGAGCACGTGCATTGCTGTCCAGCTTTGGTCGCTCTGCATTTCAGCAAACTGATGGACTGAAAGTCAGCCTAGAAGCCAGAAGTTGGGCTAGTGGAGGAGCTAAGTGTTACTTTAATTTTTTTCTTTGAAGAACGCTGAAGAATATTTAAGTGTTGAAGGAATGCAGTCCATAAACAGCAAGAGTTCAGTGTCAGGCTAGCTTTTTGTCACTGTGACAAAATATGTGAGATAATCCACGTCTGAGAATGTAAAGTACACTGTGGCTCCCAGCTGGCGGGGATCAGCCCTTAACTGCTTGGCTCATTGCTTTGGGCCTGTGGGTAGGTTGTAGAGCACCATGGGCATGAATGGCAGTCAGCAAGCAAAGATAGACAGGAAGAGACCAGAGTTCCAGTATCACCCGCAAAGGGATGTCCCTGCGACTTAACGTCCTTTCATTTGGCCTATCTCCCTGAAGTTCCATCATCTCCCAATAGTCTACCAGTCTAAATGCTGGTGGCTGAGCCTTTAGCATGTAGGAGGACATTCCAGATGGAAACGATAGTGAATGTGCCTGTGATTACGTGACATTAGCAAGGCAGATTTTTTTGACAATTTGGGAAAGGTAAAACTGGGAGAGGACATGGAAGGCTTAGTGTCAGGAACAATAGCAGCACCCTATTCAGAGGAAGGGCAGTGAGAAAATGGAGAACCTGCTGAGGACATAACGTGAAGCTGCCTAACACGATAAGGTCCAGTTCCACCCATCTTTTTGCCGATGACATGATTTCATTCTAAATGGCTGAATGATGTGCTGTTACACACACACACACACACACACACACACACACACACACACACACACACACCACTTTTGCTTTATCCATTCATCTGTTGGTAGATACCTAGGTTGTTTATTGTGAATTACATTATTATAAACACAGGTTTGCATGTATCAGTAACATATATTGTCTTTAGTTCTTTCAACTACATACCCACTAGAGGTATAACTAGATAAAATGATATTTCTTTTTGTTTGTTGGTTTGTTTTTTTTTGGAACCTCCAGGCTAATTTCTATAGCAGTTGTACTAATTTGCATTCCAATAACAACATAGGATGGTGCCTTTTTCTTGTATTGTTGTTGGCATTTTTTTTTTTTTTTTTTGGTGTTTTTGATGATACCCATTTTGGCTGTGGTTGGAGGGGAGCTTAGTGTAGGTTTGTCTTTCCTGTGTGGCTAAAGATAATGAGCAGTCTGTATATACATATTAGTGATTTATACTTCTTTCAGAAGTGTCTGTTCAGTCCTTATTTACTTTTTGGTGGAGGTTAATTATTTTGTGCTTTTTATATTTTATAGATATTAATCTACTTCAGAAGAACCAATTGGCAAAGATTTTCCTTCATTCTGTAGGCCCCTTTCTGTATTATTTCTTTTGCTGTGCAGAACCTTTTTACTTTATGCAATCCGATTTGTTGACTCTCGGTATTATTTCCTGTGCCTAGAGTTTTGTGTGGGAAATCTTTATCTGTGCATCCATCCTCCGATGTATGTTCTTGGCTCCTTTGTCAGGATGCAAATGTGGCTGCATGGCTTGTTTCTGTGTCTTCTGTTGTACTCCTTTGGTCTACTTGCCTTTGTGCTGATACTATGTTTTTTTTTTTGTTGTTGTTGTTACTATCTATTGCTTTTTAGTATAACTTGAAATCTGGTGTTATGAGTGGAATTGCTTTCCTGATTTCTTTCTCTGTGAGTTCATTACTGGTGTGCAGGATCACTATTGATTTTTATATGTTGATTTTTGTATTCTGCTGCTTTGCGGAATTTGTTCATCAGATTTAAAAGTTTTCTGGCGGAGTCTCTATTTATATGACTTTTGTTGTCTTGAGGTAAGATCCTTTTGTACCTATTTTTTTCATGGAGAATTGGATTTTTTGAAGGCTTTTCTTTAACTATTGTAATGACTATATGGACTTTTTATTTGTTTACCTTTTAGCACTGGGGATCAAACTCAGAACCTTGTACTTGTGAGTCAGGCGCTAGAGTCTTTGAGCTAAATCCCCGGCCTGATCATATGGTTTTAAATCTTGATTCTGTCTATGTGGTGTAATTACATTTATTAATTTACATATGTTGAACCATTATTATAATCTGTGGAATGAAACCAACTTGGTTATAGTGAATGATTTTTTAAAATTTAAATCTTTATTGGTACATTATGAACACACATCATCATCGCATTCAACATTGAGAGTTTGTACCAGAATATGACGTGACTTGAGTCTCATTTTTGCCCTTTCCTCCCGCCCTGTATCCCCCCCACCCCCTATATACATAATCTTTGTTTCCTTTTTTCTTTATTACTGTACATTCTTTTCCCCCTCATTACTAACCTCTGCACCTGTTTGCAAAGATCTCTTTGAGGAATTTTGTATCTTTTTTGTTTATTTGTTTGTTTTTGAGACAGGGTCTTACTTTGTAGTTCTGGCTGGTTCTGAATTCAGCCTTGAACTCAGCAATCCTCCTGCCTCTGCCTCCTGAGGGCTGGGATTACAGGCATGAGGCATCATGCCCAGCACTGTGGTCTGTGGTACCGATTGCTAGTGGGCGTGAATCATCATGCCTGGCATTGTTGTATGTGGTTACTGGGGATCGAAGTTGGGTCCTTGCTCTTGCAAGGTAGGCACTGGAACCACTGAACTAAATACCCGACCCAGGATTTTGTATCTGTTTTCCTCAAGGATTTTGGTTTGTAGTTTTTTTTTCTGTTGTGTCTTTATCTGGTTTTGGTATTGGGTAATGCTGGCTTCACGGCATGAATTTGGAAGCATTCTTTTCTTTTCTTAATTTCGTTGGAAAGTTTGAGGATTGTGATTGTTATGACAAGATCTGATAAAATTCAGCAATAAATCTATCTGATCTTGTGCTTTTCTTACTTGATAGTTTTTATTAGTACATTAATTTTGTTGCTTATTATTTGTCTGTTTGGGTGTTTTATATGTTCTGGTTCCATTTTGGTAAGTCATAGGCATTTAGGAATGTACCCGTTTCTTCTAGATTCTCCAATTTATTGGAAAATAAGTCTTCAAAATAATTTCTAATAATCCTGTGAATTTCAGAGGTGTCTCTTGTGATTTTACCTTTTGTGATTTTGTTAATATGGGCCTGTCTTTGCTAAGTTTAGCTAAGAGTTTATCCATTTTGTTTGTCTTTCCAAAGAACCAAATTTTTATTCTTTGATCCTGTGGGGGTTTTTAACTTTCAGTTTCATTACTATTTTAGAGTAGGAAAAGTTTGAGAAAGAAAGCTTCTGCTTAGAAGGGACAAAAGGAGGATCAAAAAGTGGGTGACCCCCCAGTTTCATTCATTTTTGCTTTGATCTTTATTATTTTTTCCTTCTGAGTTTGAGGTTTGATTGCTCTTGTTTTTAAGAGAACCATGAAATCCATCATTAGGTTATTTATTTGAGATTAGGTCCATTGTTTTTTGAACTATAAAATTACTTCTTACAGCTGCTGTCCCAATAATTCCTTTTTGTTGTGTTCTCATTGTCATTTTTCAGCTCCTCAAATTTCTCTTCTGGTTTCTTCTGTGATCCAGTGATCACTCAAGAGTGTGTTATTTTATAACGTGTATTTGCATAATTTCTTTTGCTGATGATTTCTAGTTTCATCCCATTGTAATTTGATAGAATTCATGAAGTTATTTCAATTCTTCTGTATTTACAGAGACTTGCTTAATATCCTAAAATGTGGTCTATTTGGGGGAAAGTTCTGAGGTCTGTTGAAAAGAATACCTGCTAATATTGAATGAAGCATTCTTCAGACATGTGTGAAATTAATTTGATCTACAGTGTAGTTTAACTGATGTTTCTGTGTAGAATTATTTTGCCCAATTAGTCTATCTGCTTATGACTTTGGGGATATTGAAGTCCACCACTATCATTGTTTTGGTGTTTCTCTACTATTCTATGTAAAGAAGTGCTTATTATTATTTTTTTTTTTATAAAACTGAGTATGTAGATGCTCAGTGCATATATCTTTACAGTTGTTAACTCTTCATGGTGAATTGTTCCTCTTACCAGTATACATTGACCTTGTTGGGTCTTCTGACCAATTATGGTTTGAAGTCAATTTTTAGATAAGTATAGCTATTCCTTCTTGCTTTCAGGCTCTAGATGCTTGGAGTATAATTTTCCATCCTTCCATTTTTCCTTTATATATATGTCTAACAGATGAAGTGTTTGTCTTGCAGACAATACATAGAGGGTCTTATTTTTTTTTATCTAATCTGCTAGTCCATGTCTTCACTGGAGAGTTAAGGCTATTTACAATAAGTGTTGTTGCAGAAATGTATATACTAATTTCTGTCATTTTGTTGTCTGTCTGGCATTTAATTCACTTCTCTTTTCTATTTCCATTCACAGTGAGCCTTATTGTTTCCCTTGGCTTTATGGTTGTTGTGCTCATCTTCTTTGTTTAGGATTCCCTCAGATATTTTCAGCAGTGTTGGTTTGATGCTATGGTTAATATTTAGATGCCCTCCCACACCCCAGCGCACTGATAGGTGGGGCTTTCATGAGGTGATTTGAATCATGAGGGTGTGATTCTTATCAGTGGATAAGTTCACAAGGTGAAGTCCAGTCGTAGGAAGTACGTCATGGTGGTGTGTCTTGGAAGGGTATATCACTTTTCTTCCTCTGATCCCTCTCTGCTTCCTGCTGCTCTGCCATGAGCTGTTTCTCCCCTGTCATGCCCCTCCCATTTTGCCCTGCCTTGAATCCAGCTGTCAACTGAGACTTGTACAAAGTATGAGTCAAAATAAAATTTTCCTCCTTATAAATTGTGTGGGCATTTTGCACCAAGGAAGAAGGGAGTAACTAAGACATTTAGTGATAATAGATTTCTTTTGTTTATTTTTTTAAATCACAAATCTTTAGTTCTCCTTTGATTTTGAAGGATAGCTATGGAGGATAGAATCATCCAGACTGGCAACTTTTTTAGTCAAGATTTTAAAAACTTCATCCCCATCCCCTGGCCTTTAGTTTTTGTTGAGAAGTCTGCTTTTGATTGCTTTACTGGATTTGCCCGTATAATAAGTGACCTGGTGCCTCTTTATCCTAGCTCTTTTTCTTTCTTTGCTCTGAATTTCTGGTATTTTGACTATGATGTGTCGTGGAAAGGTTCTTTTCTAAATACGTCTATTAGAGTTTCTAACTGCCTTCTTTTTCAAGGTATCCATCGCATTTTGTAGGTTTGGGAAGTTTTCTTTGATAATTTTAATGAGCTCATTTTCTATGCTCTCAATGTGTATTTCGACACCCTCTTTTAGGACAGCGATTCTTCAGCTTGTCCCTTGAGAACAAACTACTAGAGCTCTTGGTCATGTTTTCATTGTCTCCTGTTCCTGTTTTCTCACTGATGAATGCTGCACTGTGTCTGCGGTGTCTCTGAATCCTCCTCCTGTACTTTGCTGTTACTCATCTTGCTGAATGCAGAGACTTTCAGTTGAGTGTTCAATTTTACTTCTTGTGATTTCTATTTGGAGAATTTCTACTTGAGGCTTTTCCATAACTTCTCTTTCTCAAGTTGTTTTTCATATCTTGCATTGTTTTTCTTAATGAATTCAAATGCTTATTTGTATCTTCCCTGAGTTAATGAATAATTTTAATAATTGATTAATTCATTTGCTCAGGTATCTCTTCTTTGATCTGATTAGTCATTTTAACTGTAGTTTTGTGAAGTCTTATCAGAGATTTCATTAACCTCAGTCTCTGTGGAATTAGCTTTTGAGGAGTTAAGAACTGGGAGGCACATCTTCTTTCATACTTTTTTTATTCTATGAAAAATAAAACAAAATTTTAGAGCATAATAAGATATAAGATACTAACAATAGATAACAGTGTGTATAATCTTTAACGTAATTGGAGTACAAGACATAGACAAAAAAAGATTCTTTCTTACAAAGAAGAAACAAACAGATGATAATAAATAGCATAAAAATTTCTTTTGAAAAAACTAAGGGAAATTAGTAGTATAAATGAAACAAATTATCATGCATATTAATATATTTTTGAAATAACAGAACAGATAATTTGGGAAATTATTTGAACTTCTCTCTACTTCCTCTTTATCTATTGTGTTGCTTTGCTCTTTATTTATATGTAAATTGTCAATAAACACATAAAAATATTCAGTACAATTGGCTATTAGAGAAATGCAAATTAAGACTACACTCAAATCCCAGCTCACCCCTGAAAAGATGGCTGTAATAAAAATATAATAATAACAAGTGCTGATGAGGACATAGGGAAAAAGAAACACTTCTGCATTGTTTGTGGGAATATGAACTAGTAAAACCACTTGGAAATTAGTGTGAAAAGTCTTCCAAAAACTAAAAATACAAATTCCATTTGACCCAACTATTCCCCTTCTAGGTTGTTGGTTGTTGTCTATGTGAGGTTTTCCCGGCCGGAGAGGGTGAGGCGCAGACTCAAGAACAGACCCTGGGGAATGTTTCTGGAACTTCCGATTTATTCAGGTTTAGGCGTCACATATATAGCAAAGGGTCACAGGGCGGGGTGAAGGCTAGGAGGAAAGGAGGGTCGATAGGATTGACCTAGGGTTTTGCCCAATAAGAGAACTTTGAGTGGGTGGTCTA
>PVIR01041524.1:0-12710 GCA_004026965.1 Petromus typicus
ATCATTTCCCATGGAGGGTGAGGAGATCAGAGGTGTTGTAGTGAAAGGACTAATACTGTAGCTTGTGGATAGGTTTGTGTCGTCCGAAGACCTGCGGCTGCTGGAGCCTAGCAGTCAGTCATTCTGTATCCCCGAGCTTTGTGTGTGTGTTCAGAATTATGTTACCAATGGGCACACAGAGTTATCAATCTTTTGGCGGGTGAAACAGCTACTTCTGTTCAAAGGCACAAACTTGTTAAGTGGGTGTTTGCTGATAAGGGTGTCCACATGCAGCGGGTAGAGCAGACAGATAAGGAAGGGGAGCAGAACAGCTCTGCTGAGCCTTGATAATGGAATGGGGGCTCAGGAGGGGTTCATGACACGCGGGTGGCCGGCCTGGTTTGGTCCTGGATTACTTTACATCTTTCATTTCCCAGTATTTGGCTTGTTCTCCATGACTGATTTCTCTTTAGCAACAGAGTATTATGTGTAGTATTAGAACAGCGGCTTCAGGACGCTGGACTCTGGGTCTTATTTCTGGTTGGGTTCGTGACATGAAAAACTGAGGCCATTTAGAAGCTTCTCGTCCATATCTAAAGTAACATCCTGTGATCACAAAAGGAGCAGAAGCCAGAATCCTTTCCCAGCACTGACATCAGGTAGAGTCTCTGGAATGGGATTTGATGTGCTGTACAATATTTGGTTATTGTCAGTAGAAATGGAGGGGGAATTGGGGAGGAGGATATCGAATCTGGCTTACAAATAAGAGGTATTATGGGTAGCTCTAGCATCTTTGTCATGTTTCTTCCCTGCTAAGCCTTACTGTGAATTCCTGGGTTGTTAACAAAGTTGAAATTTGTTGTTAGAGGCGATGCATCCAAAAGTTATGGTGTCAGACCAGCATCACGGGGGTGTATGTAGTACTTGACCCTTTGCTTCTCATGGCTGTGACTTCAGGCAAGACCCTTAACTTCTACAAACTTTAGTTTCTGTCTTTATAAAATGAGAAAATGGAGATCACTCCCAGGAGTGCACCGACAATGGAAGGTGTGCATGTATCGGGCACTGTGCTGTGTGCTTCGTGTGTACTGAATGTGATTGTTGTCATTGTGTTGGGCAGCAGGACTCTGCAATTGTTGGAAATACAAATTCCTGTTGTGTTAGGAAAGGATGCCTTCCCATACCTGCAGCTAATTCATGACTGAGGCTTTTATTCACCGACAACCAGGCGTAACTGAGAGTATAGACAGGTGGGCTTCGCGTCTGTCAGTCTCATGTCATGCGTTCTGCTCATGAGGATTCTGTTCTGTGTCATTTGGGGATGGACTAGATTCCGCTATTCCCTCTCAGCTGCAGTTTCGAGGGGGCTTCCCGAGGCGTGGTATACATCCTTGTTATAATTAAGAGCAACCTAGGAAACCATATTAAGTTGGAACAGAGGAAGTCCAGTTTATGGTGGTCCTATCTAAACAAAGGCTAGATCGCAAGTCTGTTCTGGGACAACACGCTGCTGCTGCTGGTGTCTTCAGAGTTGACTGTGAGAACAGAAAGATTCGGACTGGGCCTGCGATGGTCAGACCGGGAGCTGGCACTGGCTCCAGCTGCAAAGCAGCCCGTGAGGTGCGCTGCCAAGGTGAGCCAGGCAGGGCCCTCAGGTGGCTTGACAGTGCTGGTCTTTGTCCCACAAAGGCAGCCACCAGCACAGCAGGAAGCCCGAGCTGACTGAGCATAGCCTGTCCTTAGGCCTCTCCCTTAGCCTCAGAGCTAGGAGCTAGGCAGAAATAATGAGCTGCGGTGAAGTAGGAGGAGAAAGTGAGGGAGTCAGAGCTTCTGCTGTGATGGATGTCTCTGTCATTAAATACTGCCTTTCCCCCGCCAGAGTGAAAGCATCCTTCTCACTGTGTTGGTGGGAAGGAAGTAGACGGCAGCTTGACGGTCTGGAGTGGTGGCTGTGTGGCTGCTGCACACTGGGCCTAAGCCTCTCCTCTGTGGAGAGATGGATGCCCCCTGTGTCTGTTGTGGGCACCGAGCAAGCCTTGAGCAGTGCAAGAATGAAGCCTGCTTGTTTAATGGCAAATCTGTCAGCCCACCTCCAAAGGCCCCACCCAAATTTGGGCAAGATGGCCAATGCCTGCAGATATGAGAACATCAGGTAGTGTATTTCTAATGATAAAATCAGCTCTATGGCTCTCTATGACCTTTTAAGTGCTATAAGCAGAGAAGGGAATAGTTCCTGTTTTATTACTGGGGAAAGTGAGGCACAGAGAGGGCCTGATGACTTCTTCTGACCAAGAGCTGTGTTAGTAGCGCGAGTGTGTCCGGGACTCCTGCCTGGCATCCATCAAGGACTTGCAATACATTATCTCGCTCAATGCGTTCGGCAGTCTGTTTTACAGATGCATAAGTAGAGGCTCAAAGAGTTCACAGCAGGCGCTGCACGGCCCGTATGTGGCTATATCCGGAGTTGCCCCTCGGCCTAACTCCAGAGGTGCCTAACACTGCCCAGCGCTGCTGTCTTGCTTCCCTGGTCAAAGTCACCTTTGCCTTCTATTTCTTGCACTGAGTCCCTCGCATGCCACCCTCGGCTCTTTTGTGGAAACTGGCTCAAGTCCTCTCGGAAGAAGGGCTTAGGCCAAGTGTACGAGGGGACACTGGGCCTGGCCGGCCTTTCAGAGTTGCTTGTGGACTATTTTAGCAGTAACCGCTCACTTCCCTGCACCTTTCAAATGACCTCGCTGGCCTGTGTGTCCATTCCCTGGCCATACACACGCCTCGCTGGAAATGGCGGCTCTCGCTGCCCTAAGCTGTGTAAGAGAGGAATGTGGCTGCAGTTACTTTGCAAGCAGCTCAGCCTGATCATGGGTGAGGTGGGGAGGTGCTGAGCCCCAGTGGGGCTTCTGGGTAGCCCTCTGCAGTGCTCAGAATTAGGTGCCTTGTCCCAGCTGCTTCCAGATGATAACGGTTGCCGCGCTCTTTACGAGCTGCACAGAAAGCGCTATCAGGCGCCAGCAACCTGGAGACCTTGTGCTGGAAAGCCTCTGGTTCTGTGCTCTGGGTTTCCTGTGTGCTGCTACAGAAGACCCTCATGGCACAGGTGGGGCTTTCCAGGGGAGCTGGGCCGGATGGAGACAGTCCCCTCCTCACTCCACCCCTTGTCTCGCCTGTGCCATGCTGGCTGTGCCCGTTGAGGTAATGGTACTTGGTGATCCTCGCAAGAACTGTAGATATGGTGCAGACCCGAGAGCCAGGTGTTTGTGCTCTAAAGCCTGGGGTGTGGATTAGCTGTGACCCTGAAAGGCTTCTTGGACCTCCCAGCGAAGATCGTCTTTCTTTCCTGTTGCTTTTCTTGACGTTCTTGTTGCCTGGAAGAATTCATCTCAGATGATTTAAAAACTGTTTATATCCGCCCTGCCCCTTTGATTTGCACATTCCTCCCGGCAGAGGGCCTGGGTCAGGCCAGCTGCCCGGCAGTGACCACTCTGGTTGAGGGCAGAGGCTCTAGGCCAGACTGCCGGGTTTGGATCTTGGCTGCACCGCTCACTACTGCTGGGGCAAGTCCCTGAGCCCTGGAAGCTGTTTCCTGACCTATCAGTGGGGATAAAAAGAGCAGCTGCTTTTCAGGGCTGTTTCTAGGGTTTGATGTGATGGTGTCTGCAAAGTCCAGGGCCTGGTACAAAGTCAGCTGTCAGCAAATGTTTGCTGATAGCAGCTAGATAGCTGGAGAATTTTATTCGCCTTTAGCCAGGTGAGGAAACCAGAGCGTGGAGAAGAGCAGCTGGTTTTTCTGGCGGTGAGGAATGAGTTATCTGCTTGACCATTAGCTCCTGGAGGCCCGGGACAGAACGTATGAGCTCGTGTACAGCATCTAGTCAAGAAACATTTAATGACACTCATCATGGCACTGCCTCATTTTCTTTACCCCGTGCTGAGGATTTAACACAGAGCTTCATCCGTAGTCCTTTTTTTTTTTTTTTTGAGACAAGGTCTCGCTATGTAGTTCAGGCTGGCCCTAAACTCAGCCTCAAACTCAAATCACAGCAATCCTCCTGCCTCTGCCTCCCGAGTGCTGGGATTACAGGCGTGAGCCACCACGCCCGGCACTGTGGTATGTGGTACTGGTTGCTGCTGGGCGTGAATCTCCACTCCCAGTATGGTATGTGGTTACCCGGGATCGAACCCAGGTCCTTGCGCTTGCAAGACAGGCGCCGGAACCACTGAGCTATATCCCCGACCCCGTCATCCCTAGTTCTTTTTAAAGGAGTACTTTTATTTTGAGATAAGGTCTCACTAAGTCTCTAAATTGTCCAGGCTGGGTTCAAACTTGTGGTCCTCCTGCCTTAGCCCCCGGCGTGCTGAGAGTGCACACACCTCTTGTGTTATTTTATCTGGTGCCAGTGGGATAGTAGCAAATGGACCAGCTGGAGGCAGCATCCTTCCGGGCCTGGGAGGGGGGGCTGCTCCCTAGGCGGCCTGCTCTGCCCCTGTCCTTCCCATTAGCCTGGACCTGGGCTCGTGGCAGCCCCCAGAGGCAGGAACTCAGGAGCCGTATGCACAGGTGTGAAGGAATGGTGTGACAGGGCTGTGGCCAGAGCACGGCCTGCTTTGTGCCGTGACTATGGCCTCCTTAGGAGCCAGAGGAATCTCCCTTGAAGAGTCTTGGGCTGTTTGGGGACTGGGCCCCTCTAAGAGCGAGTACAGCTCTCTGAATTTGCTCTACAAGGTCTGCAGCAGTAGCTTAAACTGTCCAGGGTCATGTTGCTGGCCTGTGATTTTCAAGGCTTTTGGTTTTTTAAGCTATGAAAGAAGCTTGAGAACTTTAAACCATGAAACTAAACCAATGCCACGAGGCCCTCCGCTCTGCTGGACAGTGTGCAGGAACGTGTCTAGTAAGCATGTTAGTCTTCTGGAACATTCTCAGTGTTTAGAAAAGCAAGGACAGCCCACTCCCTTGGAGTGCCCACGCAGAGGAGGACTGCTGGGAGTGGTGTCTTCTGCCTCCGGAGAAGAGCAGCCTTCGCTCTGGCCGCTGCGCCAGAGAACAGCGCACAGACCAGGCTAGATGGAGAACTGGGTTTGACCCCGCACTCACATCGTGGACAAGGAGCTTGGTTTCCAACTCTATGTAACTGCAGTTGAGATTAGTATTACCTCTTAGCTATCCCACAGCATAGCAAAAAGAGTCAAAGAACTTTGTAGAAAACTTTCTGTTAACTGATATATATATATATATATATATATATATATATATATATATATATATATATATGTGTGTGTGTGTGTGTGTATGTATATTATAGATACTTTTTAATTTGGTAGGAAATTTTCTTTTTCGGTTTTTTTTTAGACAGGATCTCGCTTTTTGTAGTTCAGGCTGGCCCCGAGGTCAGCCTCAAACTCACATCACAGCAGTCCTCCTGCCTCTGCCTCCCGAGTGCTGGGATTACAGGCCCAAGCCACCACGCCCGGCATTGTGGTATGTGGTACTGATTGCTGCTGGGGTGAGTCTATACACCCAGTATTGTTACGTGGTTACCAGGGATCAAACCCGGAACCACTGAGCTAAATCCCCGGCCCCCTTGGTAGGAAATTTTCAAGGGCTAGGAATATAGCTCCAGGGTAAAGACCCAAGATTCACTCCCTAGTATTGGAAAAAAAAAATCTTTTCTGTTTTTGAAATTCCAGGGGACTTACTTTTGTGTAATTCTGTCTTCTTCTATCTTTATACCATGTTATGCAGCATCAGTGTAGAATTCATGTTTATATTTACATCTTTCACTGTAATACCTTTCCTTGGAAAACTCTCATTAAAAATGTTTAAGTGTCATTTTTTGTTTGTAGTGTAGTCTCACTATGTAGTTTAGACTGGTCTTGAACTCACTACATAGCCCAGGCTGGCTTAAACTCATGGTGATCCTTCTGCCTCAGCCTCCTCATGTGCTGGGGTTACAGGTGGTATGCCAGCACACTTGACTTAGAAATAAATGTAATAGTTATTTTACATTATTTTTATCAGAGAAGTTAATAACTGTGATCCATATATTTATATGGAAATGCGAGCATTTCCTTGATGACAGTGTTCACTCTATCCAATTACATTTTGGTAGATTTTGAGAAACACGTGTCATTATCTGTATATACGCGGTAGTACTGCACCGTGACCACTGTGGACTTCCCTCACGCTTATTTATTGACAGCCCCTTTCAGATTCTGGTCCTTGGCAACCACTGGTTTGTTCTCCATCCCCGTAGTGTTTCCTTTTCTGGAATGTCGTATAATCATACAGTATATAGCTTTCTGGTTTCAGCGTATGGCATGCGTAACTCCTTCACGTTCTGTGTATATCGATTCTTGTATTTTTAATCGTTCATACAGCGCTCCGTTTTGTGGTTGCACGATTTGGCTTATCCACTCAGCGGCTAATGGAGAGGTAGATCGTTTCTAATTTTCGGTCAGTATAAATAAAACCACTATCAATATTTGCGTAGAGGTTTTTTATGTGAACATAAGACTTCACTTCTCTTGGGTAAGTACTTAGGCATGGGACTGCAGGGTCATATGGTAAATCACGTTTAATTTGTTAAGAGGCTGCTGTGCTGCTCTGCTCCCCACAGTCACAGCATGGGACTCGGGCTCTCTGCGTCTTCATTAGTATTCATTATTGTCAGGTTTTTTGTTTTCAACCCTTCTAAAAGAGGCATAATGGTATCTCGCTGTGGGTTTAATAAGCTTGCATTTCCCTAATGACAAGTGAAGCTGAGCATCTTTCCGCGTGTCTGTCTTTCATATCTTTTCTGTTGAAGCCCTGGTATAAGTCCGTTGCTTATTTTCCACTGAGGTTTTGTTTACATAATAGTGAGCCTCAAGAATTCTATTTGTACTCTGGCTCCAAGTTCGTTATCACACATTTTGCAAATGTTTCATCCCAGTCTGTTGCTCATAATTTCATTCTCTTAGCAATGTCTTTTGAAGAACAAATGTTTTTAATTTTGGCGGCCACATTTATTAATTTTTTTCTTTTGTAATAGCCAATCCTTTAGGGATGATACTTTTGGTGTTATGTCTAAAATATTTTCCTTAACCCAGTGTCACTAAAATCCTTTTTCTGTTTCTTATAGAATTTTATGGTTATAATCAATTTGAGTTCATTTTTATATGTAACATAAAAATATGGACCAAAGTTTCAGATTGTTGCCTATGGACGTCCAGTTCTTCCAGCATCATTTAGAGGTTGAAAACCACCCTTTCTCCCTTTCTTTCTTTTCTTTTGCACCTTTTCGTTTCTTTTGCCCCTTTGTCACAGATCAGTTGATCGTAGATATCGACTGACCTCTGGACTCTGTTCCCTGGGTATGTGTATCTGTCCTCCTACCTTACTTAACTGTCTTGATAGTGACTGTGGTTCTTTAAGTTTTGAAATTGAGTCCTACAGTTTGAAATTAGTCCTACAGTTCTGTTCTTCTTTTGAAAATGGTTTTGTCTACACTGTTTATTTTTAACTTTCTGTGAAATTTTTAAATCAGTTTATTAATTTCTACCAAAAAAGTCCTGCTTCTCATTGTGTTGAATTTATAAATTAGGCTGGCATGAGGTGACATCATACCAATACTGGATCTCTCAATCTCAAGGTATAGTGTATCTCTCTATTTAACTCTTTGATTTATCTCATCAGTGTTTTAAAGTCTCATCCAAATTTGATATATTTATAGCATATTTTGATTTATTTATAGGTAAGTACTTAAGTGTGCTATAGTTCAATAAATATTTGCTGAGTTCATGAATACATAGTGTCAACCATGTGAGTGTTTGTCTTGATGCTGTAATCAGGTACGTACAACATGCTAGAGTAGAGCTGGAATATTCATCAAGCCTCTGGGCTGTCAGCAGAGAGCCTAAGACCTCTGAATATAACTAAAAGAAGGAAATCTGGGCTTCATTCTGACACTTTCCCTGTCTCATTCTTAAATCTTAGACGTTCCTCCTTCTTGGCCAGGGTCTTCTTTCTAGCACAAGTTGTACACTGAGACAGAGGGCAAGGCTGTCTTTCTCTGCAGATACCATAGATAGCTGCATGATTTTAAGGTGCTGAGTGGCCCATCTGACCAAACATGTCTCACTCTTAGCCTGGTTTGACTCCACACTTGCCAGTTTTACCCCTCCTTTGAGTCTTGAGTTTAGTATTGTCCTTCCATATGGGATTATTCAGATGCACTCTGTGGGGGGAGGTAGGTTCTTATATCTGTTCTGCCCAGTTAACATGTTCTCACTGGGCACTGACCATATGCAAGACACTCTGAGACCTCCGGAGGGAAAATGGCAGCCTTCCCCTTGAGGAAATTACAGGGACAGAGAATTCGGTAGCCGGAGTCAGTTTTGCTTCAGAACAGGAATGGCCAGTAGGTCTGAAGAAGCAATGCTGCTTGACTTGGTCAGGTCAGTGGTAGAACCTGATGCTGAAGTGGGTTGGGAGGAGTGAGGAAGGTTAATGCATGTGGAAGGGGTACGAGGGGAGGAGGGTCACAGAAGAGCCAGTAGGGCAGTGACAATAAATTCCACGTACTCTTTTCTTTCCTGTTGGCCTTGGGAGCGTAATGATCAAACTCACAAACTTGATGCCAAGAGATATGGTATATTATTGTAAATAACGTTTGGGCCACGTGGCCTTACACAATTTGTACCTCACGATCCTACAGCTTTCTGTGGTAGGTGTTGAGTGTACTCATGATCTCTCACGCTAACTGATCTAAGAAAGAACTGCGAAATGAGCTTGGATTTCCTGCTCACTGCAAGTGGTAATTTGGTGTGAGTAGGGGGAGGAGCTGTTGTTCTCCAGTCATCCAGGAAATGAGCTGAGCTCCTTGCTTCGTGGCCCACCCTCTGGGTGCTGAGAATTTAGCGGGAGGAATATGGAAATGACTGGGAAGTTGTTTTCACAGCTAAGACCTTGAAAGCATGAGTCCCTCGTGCTCATTCAGTTCTACAGGCTGTCCCAAGGGTGACGGAAAAATGCCTCTGAGCTATGTGTGCAGAAAAAGTGGAATTTGAAGCCCTGGTAGGTCAAGCAATGTCCACCACAGTTGCATAGGAAAACTGAGGTACAGAGTGGTCATGTGACTTTCAGGAGTAGAGAAGTTAGGATTTCAGTGTAAGGTTTTATGCTGACAGGATAGGATAACACTGTCTTCAGTAATAATAACAGTTTTTGAAGCAGCATTGATGGGCCTGGTGCACAAAGGTCTTGGGAATGTCCACATTCCCTTCCTAGGCCTGGGTTTCCTAGTCCTACAGAGAGGTAAGAATCTTGCTGGAAACCTGTGGGCAGCACAGTGGCTGATAAGCCAGTGGCTGGGTCCTGTCCAGGGGTCCCAGGGAAGGGGCAGAATGGAGAAGTGGCTGTCCCTGTGGGCCTGGGAGTGCGGCCTCGGCAGGCACTGACTCTCCCAGGCCCTGTGCACCTGGAGCTGGCCCACCTGGCACCTTCTGTCCACCCCAGGAGCCCCCACAGAGCCAGGCTCAGTGCCCTGGCCCAGAATGGCAGGTCCTTGCCAGAACCTGCTCCCTCAGGAGTCCTTGTGGCCTGCGAACTTTTAAAAGGCAAACTTTAATTATTATAAAAGCCCTAACATGAATGAATAACTAAATTGGCACCCACAACGTATATTTTATTTATGGGTTAGCCTTTTAAAATGGCTCCTTTTGCTTGTGTGGCAGAGATGGCGGGATGGAAGGCATTCCGTGACTGATATGTGGGTGACGTGAGGGTGGGCCCTGGTGAGGAGAACTGGGGTGAGGGGCAGCACTCTCGTCAGCCTTGTGGGGAAGAGGTCTGGGTGGGAAGATGAGTGGGAGCTGTCTGGTGGGTCCCAAGTGGGTTGAAACTGTAGGAGTGTGGGCCCCAGGCCCAATGCCCATCACTTCTGTCCGTGGTACAGCAACACAGGGTGGTGGCTTGGCATGGATGATGGGTATAGCAGGGCAACAGTGGCAGCATGGGGCACTGATGGAGTCCCCTGGCCACCTTGCAAATAGTATGTCCACGGTACAGCCACCTTGTCTTCTCAGGAGCCGCACTTCACTTTTCTCAGCACTCATCCACTTACCTGACAGATGGATTTCAGCCCTGTTTCTGGTACCCGGCATGACGCTGCTGGCCCTGTCCACTCTGCTCAGCGTGTGAGGTTCCGTCCCTTCTCAATCCACCCACTGCCGGGCTCTCAGCTGCTTTTGCTTGCCCCTGAGATCTTGTTTTCATGTGTGTTTCTGTCACTAACAAGCTCTTCACGGGACTCAGTGCTTCTAGTCTTCCTCTTCTGTAAACAGCTGTTCAGGTTCCGGGGCAACTCTGTCAAAAAGTATGGCTTTGAAAGGGAAGAGAGGAAGACCAGAAGGAGGCTGAAGATGGGAACGAGTCGAGCGTGTTAAAATGAAGACGAAAGAGACAGAGGGCGAATATTTATCCACCTTTCTCCCTGCGTCTGAGGGTGGGCAGAAGGAGGGACTGCGGGGGTCTGTCCGAGCAAGAATAGTGGGCTAGGGGCAGCCGCGAGGCTAAGGAAGGAAGTAGGTGCCTGGGCTCTCGCCACCCTCCCTGAGCCCTGCTGGATGTCCGCTCCACTTCCTGTACAAAGTCAGGGAAAGACTGTGGAGCTGGATAGGAGGGAAAAGGTACCTCTTGATTTGCTCTACATTGTGTTGCTAATTGACATTTGTATATATATATTTATTTATTGAGACAGAGTCTTGCTATGTAGTTCAGGCTTGCCTTGAAACCACAGCAATCCTCCTGCCTCAGCTTCCACAGTGTTGGGACTACCGGCAAGCCTGGCAGTGTGTATTTATTTTAAAACAGAAGAGGAGAGGAGAAATGGCTGAGTTTCAGTGTGTGAGGTGTGGTGTATGTAGTGGCAGCGGGCTAGGATACATGTTGGGGTCCACAGTTGGGGTCCCCTTGGTGAGCAGAGTCATTATAAGGGAGCGTACGGCATAGCTTTCGGTTAGATGTTGCTGGAAACACAGGAGGGGCGTGTTGGGATGAGAGCCTCTTGGGCGGGTTGAGGCTGACAGCAGGCAGAGGTGGGGGGTGCCTCCCAGAGACACAAAGGCAGCTGGGTAGTGAACAGGTACCGAGCAGATGCTCAAAATGGGGGATGGGACTCGGAGGAGGGAGTGCTGCACGGGTCCAGGAAGGTGCTAGGACAGGCCGAGAGTCTGAGATTCGGTCTCTAGGAGGAGGATAATGCACCTCCTGTGTCCCAGACCCATCCCTGTGGCCCTGGGATGCGACAGTGAATCAGAGACGTGGCTGCCACCTGCAGAGAGAAAGCGTGTGAAACTGGCAGGCGTCAGAGTAGGTACAACTATGGTGAGTGATGTGCAGTTATCAGGGTGCCAAGACCAGGGCTAATAGGGGCCTCTCTGGGGCAGCACCTGGGGGGACTTCCATAGGAGAGACCCGACACGTGAGAAGCAGCAGGCACGCAAGGATGCTCCGGGAAGCGTGCCAGGCAGAGGGCACAGGTTGCACCAGGGCCCCGAGTCAGGGCCGAGGTGGCAAGTTTGAAGAGCCACAGGACGGTGTGCGGGTTGTGGTGAGGACGGGCGCTGGGGTTGGAACGGGAGGCAGAAGCCGGACCAGGCCAGGTGACCCGCCAGGGGAAGGGATTGACTTGTATTCCAAGTTCCGTTTTTCCCTCTCGGACAGTGATGCTGAACTTTCAGAGACTGAGCACCAACTGCAGCTCCAAACCCGCCTACCACAAAGTAGCAGCACTGTCGTTAAACCTGAATCCCGAGGTTTTAGTTTAGAAAAAACAACCCACACATTAACATCTTTTGTTTTAAAAGAAAAACACAATAGCTGAGCTTCCAGTGATACACACAGCTTCTCAGAGAAGGGTAAAAGATCATTATCAAGGTGCTTTTGCTCAAATAATGTCATCTTAGCTGTGTTATGCGTGCTCATAATTGTCAAACTTGGCTGGGGCAACTTGGCTTGAATGCCAACAGATGCCATATGCTCACCACCACTGCCCCAGGGTATATGATGGCTTGTCATGGTTTCAGTGACCCATGGTCACCGTGGCTTGAAAATGTTACATGGAAATTTTCAGAAATAAACAGCTGCTAAGTTTTAAACTGTGGATCATTCTGAAGACCACGGTGTGATGAAACTCGGCATCTTCCCGCCCTGCCCTTTGTCCCAGGTACCCACGGAAGAGGCGCTGCCCCTCCTGACCCACAGCCCTCGAAGCCTCATTCACTGTGCACTGTCACAGAGCTTGAGCTTGAGAAACTCTTACTTTACTGAGTGGCACGAAAGCATCAGAGAAGCAACACTGGCGATTTTATTGTAGAGCATTGTTTCGATCATTTTTAGTTACATTTCATGGTGTTAATTCGTTAGTGTGCCTAACTTACAAATGACACTTTATCATAGGTATGCATCAATAGGAAAAACCATATATGTATAAGGTTCGATACTACCTGTGAACACATATCTCTTGGGTAAGGGAATATTCTCGTATTTTATAAATTAATCATTAATTGTAAAATTTTTTTTTTTTTTTTTGAGACAGGGTCTCGCTTTGTAGTTCAGGCTGGCCTTGAGCTCAGCTTCCAACTCACATCACAGCAATCCTCCTGCCTCTGCCTCCCGAGTGCTGGGATGACAGGCGTGAGCCACCACGCCCGGCACTGTGGTATGTGGTACCGGTTGCTGCTGGGGTGAGTCTCCA
>PVIR01041525.1:0-12610 GCA_004026965.1 Petromus typicus
GCACTCTTATTATATGCTTGAGTGACTCCTGGAACAAAGGAAAGCTGTGCATGATTGTTTAGAAAAATCTAAGATAAACAAAGTATATGTTTTCTAACATCTCTTGACTGTAATTGGATAGCTGTTTTATGTTGGTCTTTGTTCGTTTTAAGGTTATGTGACGAAGATGACTTTAGTGGTTCTTAAGTTCAAGACATCAATAAATGATGCTGACTCCACTCTAACTCACATCTCTCAATTTTTCATACATACATGCTCCTTTTCTTTAGGAAAGGAAAATGTGTGTTACTTTTTCTCCTGGAAACACTCCATCCTCTTCTTATGCTTTTCCTTTCTCTTTTGAAAGATCCTCCTCACACTGTATAAATAGAAACGGCCTTGAGATTCATTTGATTTCATGGATGGCGGAGTACTCATTTCAAATAACTTGGGGAGAACCAGATAAAATAGCTACACTGTACTGCATTACCTGATTTAGTGCTGACGACTGTTAGAAGACTAGATGGCTGTGGGAAATTGTAATGGGAAACTCAACTTAGCTTTTACTTTAAGTTCAGTGCTTTGAATCCGATGGTGCTGAGGGTAGTCAAAAGTTATTACTATCTGATTTGATTGCTCACTGTTTCAGTGAAATAAGCGAGTTGCCTCTGTTTTGCTGGGAGTAAGGAAAATATTCCCAGCATCTTGGTGCTAAATGGCCAGTTCTTGAGCAGTATCAGCAGAGAATGGGCTGGAAAAGGTGACTTGTTCTTTCTCCTTTGAAGCTATTAGTTTTTCAGGGTGAATGTGTATTGTTAGAGCAGTTGGAAGAATCTTACACCTCAGTTTATCAGGCTGTATCTATTCTTGGGAGAAAAAAGAAGCCATCCATTTCCAAAGCTGTCAATCTGGTACCCCTAGCCACTACTAAAAGCCACTTCAATTTATTTCTTCAGTTCTTTACACTTTGCCGAGTGTTTATTGTAAAGATGTATTAACCAGTCAGGTGCCTTTAAGATAAATTGTACTCAACTTTGGGAAGAGATAGCAACTTCTGCAAAGGCCCAATGGTAGTTTAGGGAGGAGAAAAAGTAATAGTGCTTAACGCTGCTGGAAGCATCATTACTTCTATCTCATTCTTTTTATCTCATTTAGCATGCAGTTTTCGTCTTCTATTTACTCTTGTTTTAGCTCCTTTTATCTTTGTATTGAATAGTTCCTGCTTATTCACTCTTGCTTTAGTTTTTTTTTTTTTTGTACCTGCTTCCTGATTTTTCCCATCTCCTGGGAAGAAGTGGGCATTTATATAATATTGGATCTGTTACCTTCTCCAGGAAAGGTCATCTCCAGAGCTGACTAGTGTTTGTAGAAGAACATAAACCCTGATCTTGGTAGTTAAGGGCAGTTCATTTCCTCTGACTTTAAGATGTTTACATGGGATTTCCATGGAAACCCCGGAGGTTTCCCTTGGAAGCCACCCTTCAGCCACGTTGAGAGGAGAAGGACATTTAGTCTCTTTTCCTCTGCAAATACAAGAATCATTTATATTATCATATTATTAAAGTTTAGATGAGCCTTTGACAGTATCATAGGTGCAGATATTACTCTGAGGCCTGATTGAATCATAGCTCTGGCCTAGGGTCTTTGGAAGTCCAGGAAACAGAGTCAGATGAAGGATGGCTACCTCTTAGGTATTACAGAAAATATGAGTTTTGCCAAAGTAAACAATGTAAACACAGTTTTTTTAATGTGCTGTTCTTTTGTTCGCCAAACAATTGTAAGTATTCCATTTTTGAATTGATAGATCAATTAGAAGGTGATTTAAACATACCCAGGTGTCTTTAGTAATTGAATGTGGAACAACAGCTACACACGAAGCTTGAAATCACTAAACTGAAACATAAGGTTGCTTCTTTTCATGTGTATAATCTTAGGTTTATGTGAAATTTAAAAGCATTTTTCAAATAATTAGGAAATGATTACATGTAAAAATATCGGAAGGAAACTTAACTGTGGTCTATTATCTAGGGTTGCTTTTATATAGTTTATACTTAGACTGTTAGAGATATTCTAAAGAATTTTGTTTCTACTATTAATTGTTTTGTTCTTAAGCCCCTGAATTTGCCTGCTATCTGGAGGGGATATCTAAGGTCTACACGATGTGGTCATGACATTATTTTCTTTTTCTATCTCATCCCTTCGGATTCCAAAGTGTTACTTGGTCAAGATTTTTTTTTAAGAAAAGATTCCTGAACAAGTCTCAACCCTAAGATTTTGGCCTCCTGGCTTGGATGCTCTTTTCTAACTTATTTCACAGATTGATATCTTCTAGCTCTTGGGTCTCTTTTCAATACCTGCTTTTTGCAGTGACTCCAAAGTTCATACCCTCAAATTAACATTTTCCAATCATTGATGTCTTAGGTCAAGGCTTACTTATCCTACTTATTCAGGCTCTCCCTCTTTATGAATAATTATTGCAGGTAGTGTTTATACCATTCATTAAATAAAATCTGTATGTCCTTGAACAGTTTTACATTATTAGTAAACTGTTTCATGTTTCATGAAAAAATAGATCCCCAAAGGCTAAAACGAGGTGTTGCAAAATATCTATCAGATTCCTCACCCATGTATGGCCCGATGTCATTCTGCTTTCATATTCAGTGAGGAAATGAATACACTAGATTCTACTTTGTAAACAAAGAGCAGTCCAGAACTGTGTCTACATGAACATACTTCACCTTTACTCTCATTTTATCCTATCTTCTGTTTTACTTTTTAAGTTTGTCTCTTCTTTTTCTCTCTTTGCTCTTCAATTCATGATATTATCTTTGACCTAGTATTACAGCTGGAGTAAGAATTCAAAGCACATGAGAAGAAAAGTATTCAACATCTTTTATTCATTAATGCAATATTTTCTGCTCTGGATTTTAAAAGCTTCAGTGAATAAATGTAAAATCTACCTAGAAAACAATCAAGAAATCAAAGATCCTTTAAGAGAGCCTGCCTGATTTAGAAATGAAAAGCAAACTCGTTTTGCTTAGTGGTGCTGAGATGAGGAAGAAGAATAGGAAAAGTAATGAAAAGTTATATGTCTATAAGAGCTTGAGTTTGGCTAGGGATGTATTTCAGTAGCTGGCCGGCACAAGGTCTTGGGTTTGGGCTCTAGCACCACAAATAAACAAACAAATAAACAAGCAAACAGACACAAACTTTAGAAGTTATTGAAAGTTGGTGATTTACATTTGAGTATCTGTAATATTTGAGCCACTGTATTAGGTATTTCACATCAACACACAAACTCTAAGGGAGAAGTGATATTAATCATATCACCAAGAAGAAATTGAGGCTGAGTGTAAATACTTTGCTTAGGATCAACCATTTAATAGGGAACAGGACTAAAATGTAGGCCCATGGTGATCCCCTTAATCCATGGCCGTCTGACTCTGTTTTAGTCTTGACGATATCATAATTTCTTTGGGAAGCAGCTTGATGCAGTTTATACTTCAGCAACTCCCTCAAATGCATTATCCTCCATTTATCCTGTTGAATTTCTTTGTATAGGAATCTTGAACAAAAGTAGTTTTTAATATTATATATAACCATCATGGAGAAAAACCTCTAGAAAATTCTGTCATACATCTGGATCAGAAGAAAAGAAAAGTCAGATATTGAAGCTATTCTCAATAATCTTACCAACATAAAAGGCAAAAAAATGTTATTGAAAGTTCTGCTTTCTCCTTTGGTGACCTAAATGGCCTGACTCAGTCTAGAGCTTGGCTTTTGATACAGGGCAGAAGTTCTCTTTCAGCTTCTTGTCCCCCAAAGTTTCAGTGTGCTTGGTACATGATACACAGAGGTGTTGGTGATGTGTCTGAAAACATCTTCATTTCATAAGTAACCAGAGTCCATGTGGAGGTCACTGTCAGTGAACATACTGGGGGTCCACACATTAGTAAGTTTGTGAGATAATATAAATTAAACATTGCAAACGAGAGAAATTAAATTGAGGTTCTAGTACTACAACGAGAACAGATATTCTCTGGTTGGGGCTTTGCTAATGTTTATCCATTTCTTGACTTATATTTAACTCTGCTGAAGGGAAAGCTCTTAGTCAAGGGGCATATTCTGTGAACTCTCCTCTGTGAAATCTAGGAAAAGCTTCTTTAAAACTATAGATTTGGGGGCCGGGGATTTAGCTCAGTGGTTCTGATGTCTGCCTTGCAAGTGCAAAGGCCCAGGTTTGATCCCCGGTTACCACATACAGAAATACTGGGTGTGGAGACTCACACCCATCAGCAATCAGTACCACATACCACAGTGCCAGGCGTGATGGCTCATACCTGTAATCCCAGCACTCGGGAAGCAGAGGCAGGAGGATTGCTGTGAGTCCAAGGCTGTGCTCAGGGCCAGCCTGAACTACAAAAGTGAGATCCAATCTCAAAACAAACAAATAAACAAACAAACAAAACCTCTACAGATCTGGAAACTTCAATTACCTGGCCAAAATCTTGATTTAATCATAACAGCTATTTGTTTGAGACTTTGTTTTTCTTAATGTTTTGTGCAAAAAGTGTAGGGATCATCATGGGCTTCTTTCTGAGGTGTCTTGAACAGGGTAGGGAGGAACATGTTCTTTTCTGTTTTTAAGTTAGTCTGTAGTTTCATTGTTTGTATATTGAAGATCTTAAACCACACAAATGGTTCTTAATCAAAAGGCCAGAGCATTAAAAACAAAACAAAACAAAAACCTCCTGATGGAATCTATGGATGCTATTCTTGAAAAAAAAAGCTCATGCCAGCAACTTCAAAAGGTTTGCAAGAGGACCCCTAATAGAATTTCTGGCATAAATGATTTCTTGGATCCTTTCTAGCTCAACACTTCTATTTTTCCACATTTTCTATGATAATTTGTGTGACTGTCATTATGTTACTAAAAATTAAGTATAAACTATTTAGGTAGACTTAACTTTGTAACTATCAATGACAAAACATTTCCTTTCTTGCTTTCCCTTTGTGAAAAATAGTCTTTCTGAACCCTGTCTACTCTTCAGAATCACCCAGGGAGCTTTTAAAAACTCTCAATGCCTGGCCACACCCTGGATCACTTAAATCAGAATATCTAGGGGTGGATCCTGGATATCAGTTTATTAAAGCTCTCCAGGTGGCTCCACTATGCAGGCAGGTTGAGAGTCAGTGCTCTACCATGATTAAAACAGCTTCAGATGTTCCAGATAACAGACATCAACCATCAGCTGAAGATGAAAAGATGCTTGGTTCTTTCTCTGCTTTCAAATGTCTGGTATTGAACACTGTATTTTCAGCTGAAAATAAGGGTTGGAACACTCTTGTGTGTAATTATTCCTCCAAATGTGCTATACTGTTGGGCCAGTGTCACAAATACAGAGCGTTCTTCCTGGTACTGTGTGGACATGTGAAGGGCTATATTAGAACATGCACTCCTCTGCTATAAGGACACACTGGGGAAGATTTGTTTTCAACCAAAGAACAATTACCATTGTCATATTCCAAACTGTGCGCAAATTGTTTTATTGTAAACTCACGGTTGGTCCCTATTTAACTGGCAAATCATTCACTCTAAATTTATCACTCTCTGCGTGGCACTGACATTTGCTGGCAATCCTAGGGTTGCTTCACTTATAAGAAAAAAGTCCCTGGAAAACAGGCAATGCTCTCATGTGACCCATTAATTAATTATATCTAGAGGATCTTTGGAAGCATCTTAAATGTTAGCTCTTCTGCTCTTTTGTTAATTTTGACTTTTCCTTGAACTAGAGACACAAACAGTGGTTTTTCATGAAATGGAGCAGTAAAAGGCTTTCTTCATCAGACCATGTCTTCAAAAAAAAAAAAAAAAGAATTTTCCCTGCCAAAGCTTAGTGATGAGAAATGAACTGTGTAAGGGAAAGTTTGTTTTCTAGAGTTTTACAAGTCAGTTTGGGATACTTCATCAGCCAAGTTTTTATCTCTCTGCTAAGCAACAAGTACATGTTTTCAATTTGAAAAAATGTCCATCTTTGCTCTCTATGGCATCTGGGCTACATTCAAACCACTCCACAATCTGCAGACGAAGATTTTCCAAGTCACGTGGTCTGTGAGTAATAGGCATCCATTAAGACTGAACAGAGACAACCTGTATTATAGTGATTTCTCCTTTTGTAGGTTTTGCAATTTCCCTACCAAGCTTTGAAGCTTGAAGATGACATTTTGAAAATTGGACTTAACTACCTGAAAACTTATGACACAGAATTGCCAGCAACCCGTTGGTAGCCTGAAAGGGCTTCACTTAGTCATGCCCATCTATTTACCATTTCATTTTAGGGAAAGCCTAAAGTTTGTGAGAAAGATGCCTGATTTAGAGACATCTTTTTGTTCTTTTTTAAATTTACCATGTGAATGCTGTTCAAATCCAGACGTAAGGGAAGAGTCAGATATGAATTCTCAGAGTCACTAACTGGAGCAATCTGAGTGTAAATTTCAAGGCACCAGTGAGGGCTCCAGATCTCAGTAGTGACTGTTGCTAGCCCAAATATTGTTGTTGAGAAAAAGGCACTCATTAATAATTAGTATTCCAAACACATGGAAGCACTTGGGAAATCTTCATTTCAGACATGATATTTTAGACTATAAAGAGTGATGGTATACATATGTATGTGCAATTATTTTCTACACATGTTACATTTGAAAACCTGCCAAAATTTATGTTGCCTAAGCTTGACAGAAAGTAGAAATCAGTAAACAATTAAAACAAAAGGCTAGTGAATACTGACTTGCCAAAGGGCCAATTCTTGAGTAGCTGTCTTTTGACAGGAAAAAAACCAAACCCCTGGCTATTACATTGGATTTGGTTACAGCACAGCACTCAGTAGGTATTCAATAATAAACACAATAGAGGGGATAGAAGTATCTGTAATGTATATTTCAACATAAGAATCCAATTGTGTGTAGATCATACATGCTTGCTTTTCTCTAAAACAGCTTTTTTCTCCCACTATAAAATTGGTATTAAACCTTAAAATTCTTAGTAAAAGTCTTTATAATAAAGTTATTGCCCTGTCTACTTGCACTGTTTTTAATATTATCTTTCTCCATGTAACCATAGCAACATCATTGGGAACTGTATCTTAGGTGCTAAACTCTCTTTTCACAATGGATCAGTTTGCACTACACATGTATAATAAGCCCAGGGCAGGGAGTGCCTGGGGATGGGATTGCATTTGCCATATTCTTTTATTATGGGGTGTTATGGTTGATTGAATGTGTCAGTTTGAGAAGCTTGGTTAAGAGAAGTTTAACTAAACAGGCTCAGCAATTTTATACCCTAGGGTGTGCAAGACCAACCCAGGGCAACTTTTCCTGGTATAAAGGGGAGGAAGAGCAGATCAACTTTTGTTTCTTTGGAGAGGTCCAGTGTTAGCCTTTCTCTTGGATATCATTTCCTGGCTTTTGGGTTAGATCCTTCAGCCTTCTGTGTCGACTCTTTAGCCTTCCATTGCAGACCCATCATCCTTTTGAGATGGATTCACACAACACATTACAGTGAGCTCCAGACCTTCAGCTGAACCCTTCAGTCTCCGGTGGATGGTCATTGTAAGCCAATCTTGTAAATTCATATATATTTACATATCTTGCATTATATTTGTTTCTCTTGTAAATTCTAATACATGGGGTGAGTTGTGTCTCTCCAAAATTAGCAACTCAGCATTGATATATTTAAAGATAGACTATCTAAAGAAGTAATTGAGTTAAACTGAGATTTTTAAGGTGGAAATCTCATCCATTATGTTATTATTTTTATAGAAAGAGGAAATTTAGGCACAGGGATGTAGAAAAAGAAACTCAGAGGACAGGTCATAGATGGTTACATCCAAGTCAAAGACAGACCAAAAGAAACCATCTTTGAAGAACTTTGATTTGGAATGTGAGAAAATAAATTTCTGTTGTTTCCACTACTCAGTCGTTTTATGGCCATCTTAGCAAACTAATATACCTTCTTCGCCTTTCTAAGTTGTTATTTTTCTATTCAAAATAGTAATAACTCTTGAAATTTTGAAGTAAATCCTAAGATTCATGTTATATGCAAAATTTAATGTTTATTTGCTTTTGTTGCACCTCCTGGACTGTTAATAAATCTGAACATGCGATTTTTTTCCCCCAGTCTATCTTTGTCACTGATATTAACAACTGCATATTTCCTAATTTTTGCAGTGTATTAAGTAGAAGATCTTTCAGGAGATTCCTATAAATCAGAAAGAGTTTATTTATCATGTACTTAGCTAACTCATTTGGAGAAGATTTTCTAACCATGGCAATGTCTCCAGATCATTATTGCAATGAACTTGGGGTGCAAATGCCAATGTGTCATTTAAACTGTGAAAATGATTATATTTCCTCCCCTTGTCTTATTAGCTTTCCTAGTTTAACATGATTGCAATACAGAAATACTAAGATACCGAAACAGAGAAACACTTACAACTTTGTCATCACAAGACGAGGATGTCACCCAAGATTCAAGTCAAGGGTAGGGAAAATCATGGTCATCTGAGAAAATGTGGCAAGTATGAAGTCTATGAATTAAAGGGCTATGTTTTCCAGATTTCTCCTCAACTAATAGCCTGAGGGAGAAAGGCTATATTGTACAAGTACCTATGTTTTAGGGTAAGAAAAACTTTCAATCATTAAAAGTTAAAATCCAAATTCTGCTTAGAGAAACTGAGTCATGTTTGCATTCATTAGTATTAAGGTGATGAACATGGTTTTGATAAGATCAACAATTAGGAAAAACAATAAAAGAAACAATCTGTTCTTTTGTCTGACATTGGTGTTAGTCTAGCTCATTCTCTACTTAGAAATTAAAAATAGCAGTTATTGGGATTTAGATGTTAAATTGGATCTAGTGTGTTCCGGAGTTGAAAAGGTAGTATGATGATGTGCATGCCACATGATATGTATTGAATGAGTTCTAAAGGGCTCATAGAAAGGTGATGTGCAAATAGTTCTGTACAGTGAGAAGGCCTGATACATAACACAACCAGGAAATCATTACTTTGATGTCTTGTGATTCTACAATTTGTCGTATTGCTATAGATAGAATTTACATGTACAGCTAAATTCTTTATCATGTCTATAATGACAAATCTTGGTTAGTTGCTTCTGATAAATTTATGAAAAATGAAAGAATAATTCATGTGTACAATGATCCTGATTTGGGACAAATATGTTTCTGAATCTTCAGAGAGAATTAGTTATATTTCTTATGATCCAAATTTATTTTTTCATCATACTCCAGTTCTCTGGAAAGTGGTAATTTGTACAATATGATGTACTATTTTATGGAAAGTAGCAATCTGTGTCATACGATATGCTATATAGTATGATACATATAGCATGATCAATGAAAATTTAGTGCCTTTGGCATTAACTTCATATTATTCATAGATCTTCATCTCTTAGCCTAGGAACTTCAGAAATATTCTGTTATGTCATTCTGCTCAATCTTTGCATCTGAAAAATAGACACAAGCAGACATATCTTTTAGGGTATTGTGAGGGCCAAATGATATGACATATAGAGGGCCATGCATGCTGCAGTAAGTGCTAAAATTTTTAATTTTTTATCTTTCTGGTCTAGCACACTTGACTGCATCAGATATTTACCAAGCATATAAGTAGACTTCATGACATGAAAAAGAATAAGAATAGAAGAAGAGTATGTTCCTTATAGGTATGGCTGCCTTTTACCAAAGACTTACTTTCAGGGGGTTGGCAGCTTTGGCTTTAATTTGCAGGCTTATTTCTTTAAGATAATGAATTTTTATTTAAATTTGGTGAATTTCCTTTGAGCTCCTTTTAAGTCGTCTGAACACAGGAAACACTTTTTCATGCTTTTAGAGTTTTTCTGATTGACTTTGTTCTCCAGAAAGGGCTGATTTTAATATTCTAAGTGATAAAAAGTGCCTTTGACTCGATTGAAGCAATTTAATTAGTAAATCCGAAAATTATAAAGGATTGGAAATCACACTCTCCATGCTTTTAATAAAACAGAGTAGTGAAAGTTCTGTTAGGTGCATACCACGTGTTAAAATAACTCTGTACCCCACATCCTGAGAGAAACGAAGGAACTGAGTGCAGTTTTTGAAGGACCTACTAAGGGAATCATATGATTGGCAGTTACACAGTCAGTATCCCTGAAGGCTCAATGCCCCTGTGGAAATCATTATTTACATACAGTACATATTGAGCATCTAATCATGCCAAATAATTAAAGTTACACATGAGATTTAGTGTATGAAATAAGAATAAAGAAAGGCATAGTCATGAGACAGTTTCAATGTTGAATTGTTTAACCTCAGAATATCTTTATCCCGGAGTAAGAAATGTACAGTGGATCATTTAATGTTGTAGCTAATAGGATTTTTAGTGTCAGGCTGTCCATATCAAGATGATGATAGTGTGTGAGTTATTTCTAGCTAGTTTACCATGAAGAGTACTCTCCTATAGTATGTCATCACTAAACAGGCAACATTGCTATATAACTGCTAGGCATAAACATAATAACATGTTCAACAGTAAAACTATCTACAGTATATAAATACTGATGCTGCACTCTAAAGCACCATCATTTTCTATTGCCTTGGTAATGGAGTGTTCCAGAGAGACATGTATACAGATGATTAGTGAATGGAGATTTTTTTTTTTTGCCAGTATCTTCAAATGTTTAAAAGCAACTTTTATCACCAGCACTTAGAGGAATCATAGAGCAGCTAATTTCTCGTTGGAAAACAAATCTTAAGGTCAACATTTGATTGTTTCTTTCTAAATCAGACATGATGATAAGAAATATAAGCAAGTATATTTCAACTGTGGGTAGATTAAGAAGAGGACACTTCTATCAATACTGATAATATTTGGGTATTACTATAAAAATTATGATGTAGTTTTTTTTTTTTTACCCACAACAGTAGTTTAAAAATAATAGGGATAGTTAGTAATCTTCATATTTTCCAGTAAAGCCTTAATGGCATTTTAGCACATGACAATAAAGTGTGTGAAATGAGAGCTGAATAATTTTAAGAGATACTTTGAAATTTGCATGTTTTTAACATATAAGTCAACAGACAGAGAGCTATAAAGTTTAATGGGAAGAGATTAAGCATGTGCATCAGACTGATGATCAGAAAGATTATTTGGATAAGGATAAGGTATATTTTCTCAACTTAATTTTCATCCACATGGTATTTTTTTTTTTTTATACTGAATCAACCCTGCAAAATGTATTTGGGGATGAAGTGTGTTTGAAGTGTTTGAAAGGAGTGGACCAGGTATGAGAGTTGAGCTAGGCTTAAGTCACAGTGCAACTCACTAAAATTTGGTGAAATCAAGTGGACTGTTTACTCAGTACACACTTTGTAGTACATGATAATTGGATCCTCCGTGGGGAGTTGGGAATTATACAGCTTAGTTTATTTTACTTCTGTTTCTCTCCCCATCTTCCCTTTCCTGCCTCTCTTGATCCCCTTTTAGTTGCAAAAGAAGAACTGTCTTCCTGATTCCTCTTGTCTATCTCTAATTTTACTCTCTTTAAATTATTTAAATTTTCATAGATGAGAAACTACATGATATTTAAACTTGTGTGTCTAACTTTTTTTTTTTTTTTTGAGACAGGGAGACGCTTTTGTGGTTCAGGCTGGCCCTGAGTTCAGCCTCAAACTCACATCACAGCAATCCTCCTGCCTCTGCCTCCAGAGTGCTGGAATTACAGGTGTGAGCCATCATGCCAGGCACTGTGGTATGTGGTACTGGTTGCTGCTGGGCATGAGTCTCCACACCCAGTATTGTATGTGGTTACCGGGGATCGAAACTGGGTCCTTGCACTTGAAAGACAGGCGCTGGAACCACTGAGATAAATCCCCAGCCTCTTGTGTGTCTAATTTGTTTTGCTTAGTATCGCTGTATCCTCTTCCCTACACACGACTCATTTATCCTTCCTTCTGGTGCAGTGATGTTCATTGTGTATAAACACTGCCTTTTCTTCATGTATTCATGAAGATTTAGTCATTATGAATAGTGTTGCAATAGCATGGGCATGCATATATTACTGTGATATTATGTCTTTAACTCTTTCAGGACACACTGACTTTTATGACATGTTGTATAATCTTTTTCACTTTTGCTGTGCATAGATGGGGCTGGGACATAACTTTCTGACTTGAAGGATCATTTTTGAGTGCCATCTGAATAAGAAAATTCCCAGAGATCTGCATTTTTGCCCATATAGGACACATTCTCTCTGTCACTCCTCTGTGACATTTTCTGTCACATCTGTAACATCTTGTCACTTATATGGAAATTGTGACTTCATATAGATTATTAACAGCATTAAAGGAATGGTTGCTTTAGACCTATTGCCAATATTTCAAGCTTTGGCATCAGTTTGATAATTGCTATAAATCTCACTTGTGGTCCTTGTATACAGAGTCTGCCAAAAATATATATACACACTTCAGGAAAAGAAACATGGTATGATTTTTTTCAATAGATGGTGTTACTTTGGTATGGGAACCCTAGAGGATGTTGTATATCACAGAAAACCCACTACATTCCTGGCCTATAGA
>PVIR01041526.1:0-12717 GCA_004026965.1 Petromus typicus
TCTCTCTATGTCACTCAGGCTGGCCTTAAACTCATACAGTCCTCTGCCTCAGCCTCTTGAGTGCTGGGATTATAGGCGGACACTACCCTGCTCAGCTCCCAGATGAATTTTTAAACTGTTTCTGTTCTGAATAATGCTGCTATGATTAAACTTGTCGGGGCCTTTTGCATTGTACAGATACTTATGGAAACAAAGCTGCAGGTTGGAGCCTAGAAAGGGACTGTGAGCCCGACTGTAGAAAGCACGGTGTCTGATTGCTCTCCAGAGAGCACGAAGCCGGTGAGGAGGCTTCTGCGTGCATCCCTGACGCACGAGAGCGCCTGCTTCTCCACAGCATGGCCAAGGGAATGTGATCGAACATTTTCATGTTTTGCAAGTGTAAGTGAAAAATCATAGCCGGAGCTGTCCTGCTTTTCATTTATCTTCTTGTAAATGAGAAGTTTGCATGTAGATCTTTGATTTTCCTCTTCTTTGAGCTGGCTGTTCTTATACTTTGTTTTCCTATTGCATCTTACTTAATAATTTATTTGGAAAGTGTGAGGGGGATGAGATGTTTATGTTACAAGACAAAAGTTTCCTGACTTTCTTGGTGGTTTACTTTGTATGTGGTAGGTTTTATGTGTGGGAGAAAAATTCTTTTTCTCTCTCATAGGACGTATATATTTTTAAAAAGTGCTTAAACGTGCCCATTATTTTGGGAAGGAGTTTCTGCATTTTAAGTCAGATTCATAAGGCCTTCTCATTGTCAAGGACACGAAGGACTTCTCTTAGATTTTCTATTCTGTATGATTTCATCTTTAATAGCAAAACCTTGAATCTAGTTCAAAGTGTGAGGTAGGGATCCAACATAATTTCACCTTCTCCAGCATTTCCCTACCTATATTTTAAGTCTTTATGTACATTTTAAAATATTTTTAGTTAATTCCCTTATATATCTGAGACTTTTTATTAGTCCAGTGGTATATCTATTTACTCATTTCTTGGTATCATATTTTTTGATTTGAAGCTTTTTAGCATGTTTTGTGTTTGGTAAGATTAATCCTCCCTCATAGCTCTTCCTTTTCATTGATTTCCTAAGTATTATTGCTTATTCTCTAAACAAACTTTAGAATTGTTTATAAACTCAAACAGCAGGGTCGACAAATAGCTTAGTGGTTTGGGTGCTTTCCTTGCAAGCAGAAGTTCCCAAATTCAATCCCCAGTAACCACGTACAACAATACTTGGCGTGGTGGTTCATGCCTGTAATCCCAGCACTCGGGAGGCAGAGGCAGGAGGATTGCTGAGTTTGAGGCTGAGCTCAGGACCAGCCTGAACTACAAAGCGAGACCCTGTCTCAAAGGAAAAAAAAGAACACAAACAACAAAGAAAAACTTGGTGATTTGTTGGGATTTTGATAAATTAGTAAAAACCAATGACAACTTCATTACACTAAACCTTTGTGCTAATGAATATGATATAGTCTTCTTCATATTCTATTTGAGAATATTAAATTTCTTTTTTTTTTGAGACAGAGTCTTGCTTTGTGGTTCAGGCTGGCCCTGAGCTCAGCCTCCAACTCACATCACAGCAATCTTCCTGCCTCTGCCTCCTGAGTGCTGGAATTACAGGTGTGAGCCACCATGCTTGGCACTGTGGTATGTGGTACTGGTTGCTGCTGGGGTGAGTCTCCACGCCCCAGTATTGTTATGTGGTTACCGGTGATCGAACCTGGGTCCTTGTGCTTGCAAGACAGGCGCCGGAACCACTGAGCTGTATCCCTGGCCCTAAATTTCTTTTTTTCTAAGCTCTTGAGAATTACAATTCCCAATCATTAAACATTAACCAATCACTGAACATGTTGAAATATAATTTTCAAAAAGACTAAGACATATAGAATGAAAACCTATCAATTACTTTATTCATTTTATTATTAATGAGGAAACTGGTAAGATGTTATATTACTTTAAAATGCTTTGTAAAGCGACCTGTAAAAAATGTAATAGATTGCTAGATTAGATACACACAAATTGAGTTTATGTCCAACAGGACTCCAAGTCTTTGTGGTCATTTCTGCTCCACTAACAGAAATTAGTTGCATATTTACTGAACAAAACACGTACACGTTAGCTTTTGCCCCTAGAAAATAGGAAAATAACCTAGGCATTAGGAAGGTTAAGCCCAGCTTTGTACTGAAAGAGTGCCCTTTTGTATGGGTTAGTTCCAAGTTTTAGATATTTTTCTTTTCTTGACAAACATGTCATTAAATGAAACTGTGTTCATTTAAAAAGTTAATATTCACTTCGTTAAAATTTGTATTAAGGGTAGGGGAAGTAAGGATGGGGTGGGAGATAGAAAAGAAAGGAAGGAAAAATATGAGAAGAGGAAAAATGGAAACAAAGCTTTTTTTTTTTTTTTGTGAATAGGGAGGCATGGAGAGAGAAAGAGAATGAGGAAAAAACAAGAACCTAGATATATCACACATTGGTACGGATCCCCAAGGAGGATTGTGATCATAATGTGTAACTATAATGTGCTAATAAACTTAAAGGAAAAAAAATGAATTATGTGTTATTATTTTGTAGTCAACATGGGTGAATTCCTTTTGATGATTTATTTGTCTTATGTGAATCCCTAGTGATACTTTTTGGGCCAAAAAAATAATGAAGAAAGTTATTGCGCTTGTTCAACACTTATCTATTATGGTGAGCCCTGCTCTAGTTTCTTAGAACACACCTGTGAACAAAAAAGAGAAAGATCTCTGTCTTCATGGGTTTTACAATTTGTTTAGGTGACACAGGCAACAAACTTAACAGGGTAATAATGTGTATAATGTGTAGGAGGTGATCAAAGGGAGAGCAGAGCAGAACAGAGGGCATCACGGTACGTGCAGGGCATCTAGGGCAGGCTTCACTGTGATAGTGATATTTGAGCCAAGGCTGGAAGGAGATGGGGTAGTGAGCCCCTCGGGAATCTGAGCAAGCATATCTTTGGCAGAGGTCTCAGCCTATTAATGGCCAATGAGGGAATTGGCCTGGTCTGTCTGAGGAGCAGCAGAGGCCAGTGCGTCTAGAGTAGAGTGGCAATGGAGGAGGCTGGGTACTGGGTCACACAGAGTCTTGCAGCCCAGCCCTACCCTTGTATTTTCTTCAGAGTGAGATGAGCCAAAGAGGGATGAGATCTGACAAAGCTGACAGGATTCCTTTGGCTGTTGTGGTGAATGTAGACCTGTGGTGGGGTGGGCAAAAGTGGAAATAGGAAAGCCAGTGGGGATGGGGAAGACTCAGGAAAGTGGTTTGGGTGGTGTGAACCATAATGGTAAAAGAGGAGGAGGTAAGAGCAGATTGGATCTTGGACATCTTTTAAAGGCAGAACCAATGTGATTTGCCAGTGGATTAGGTTGATGAGTACAGAGTGACTTTGGAGTTTTGCTTTGAGACACTGGAAAGCTAGATTCCTCTCAGAGAAAATGGAGAGTGCTGGGGGTGAGACACATTCCGTGGAATAGTCAGGAATTCAGTTTCAGAGCTATAGACCATGAAAGGCTCATAGATTTCCAAGTGGAGATTTCACACGGGAGTTTGCGTGTACGAATCCTGAGCTCAGGAGTGAGGGCTGTGTTGAAGATGTAAATTTTATTTTAAAATTTTTTCCTTTCTTGAGTTTATTGACTCATTTTTAGGTAGAAGCTGTAGATTTTAGTGAGAGGACTATAGCAGGCATATAAAGCCAAGAGACTTAACAAAAATTTATAGAATTGGGCCATGGACTTTTCCAACATTAAAGGCAATTTCTTTCTTCTTTCCTCTCCCTGTTCTCCCTTCTCCACCTCCACATGTCCTCCTCCTCTTTCTCCTCTTCATCTCCTTCTCTTCCTCCTTCTTTTCCATACTGATCTATACCTCCAGCCCTGTTTAAAATTTAAAAAAGAAATTGAGACAAGATCTCACTAACCTGCTGTTTTAGTTACTCTTCTCATTGCTGAGACAGAATAGCTGATATTCAAAGTTAAAAGAGGAAAAGTTTATTTGGAGCACAGTTTGTAGAGATTTCAATTCATAGTTGTCTGGCATCAAGGCAGGTTGGCATGGCAGAGGGGCAGTGCAGAGGAGAAATAGCTCATGGCAGGCAGAAAGCAGAAGGCAGCAAGCAACACGTGATGATCATCTTATCTAGCATACTCACCCTTAAGTCAGGTGGCACTCACACTTGGTGCAGCACCCTTAATCCTGTCCACAACTATGCCAAACCAATCCATGGACTAATATAGAGTCATACACCCACATCACACACTCCAGATCCAGCCACCTCTGAAAAGCCCCACCTATGACTGCCTGAGGCTTTGGGGGAACATCAAGATACAAATCCTAACAGTGGCTAAATTGTCCAAGCTGGGTTTGAACTTTGAAATGTCCTACCTTGGCCTCCTGGAGTACTGGGATTGTAGGCAAAAGAGGTAATTTTTTGATATGATGAAGCAATCTGTGTTTGATTAATGCCAACTCAGGTTTGATCTCCTTATCAATAGTGAAACCAAGCAGGGATTTTTGTACCATTCATTTCTAACTAAAAGTTAAACCAGGCATATGTTGGATCAAATCCTTTTGTAATCTCAATCAGTATATCTGTAAGTAAGCAATTAACAAAAAAGGCTTTCAAAATGAACAATATATTTTTTTATTTTAGGTTTTTTGAGACAGGGTCTTGCTGTGTAGTTCAGGCTGGCCCTCAGCTCAGCCTCCAACTCACATCACAGCAATCCTCCTGCCTCTGCATCCCGAGTGCTGGGATTACAGACGTGAGCCACCACGCCAGGCACTGTGGTATGTGGTATTGATTGCTGCTGGGGTGAGTCTCCACACCCAGTATGGTATGTGGTTACCAGGGATCGAACCTGGGTCTTTGCTCTTGCAAGACAGGCGCTGGAACCACTGAGCTAAATCCCCGGCCCAAAATGAATAATATTTTGACTTTTTTTAATAACTAAAGAAATTGATAACTCTCATAGATAAACATATGTTCTGTGCTTAGTTTTAATTTACAACATATTAAATATTTTAGACTCATCAGAGATATATAGTGAATGGGTAACATGTACCTTGACCTTTAAAACTCATTGTCTTAATGTTATACAGGTTCATAGATGCAATTACAGGATTATATAGTCTCTGATATTTGATAAGCTTTGCCAAAAAGGAGCTGGTAGTTAACAAAACCTCTATTATTTGTACCATGTAATTAGACTGAAGGAATGAATTGTCTCTTATGGAGAGGGAGGGCATGTATGTGTGGTCTGTATACAGGTCCCTGATGTGGTCAGGTTGAGCAGTGCTGGAAGGAGAGCCACACATGTTCTGGAGGAAGCAGGCTGCCCCTCGACATAGCTTCCTGGTTCCTACAGGAATTTCTTTTTCTCTTGAGAGATCAGTGTCCTCAGATGCCCATCAGTACTGAACATGACAGCTTTGAAGACCTTGCTCTCCTAAGCATTGGTGTAAGGTTCCCATACCACAGTTTTCTTTATTCCTGCTAAGGGACACACTTTGAAGTAATTAAAATTGTCTTTGTACCAATTAAAAACTTTACATACCCGAGGTTTTACTATTCACCATTCATAGTTTAGCAACATGTTAAAAATCATAGAGATGACAATGGGAAAAGAGCATTTTCTTGCTCATATAATTATTTTATATGAAAATAATTCATATAATTCCATATAAAATTTTATATGAAAATTCATAGTGAAGGAAGAAATCAACTACTGCATAGTCCTATCTATTTCAAGCAGATACTGAATACATTCTAGGCTAAATTCCTAACTGGAGTTAATTTCTGTGGTAATTGTCCATCCCATCACCTGGATTATGGACTGAGTTGTGTTCTTCCCGAATTCATAGACTGAAACCATAGTCCCCAGTGTGACTGGATTGGAGACAGGGCCGGTATGGAGATACTAAATGTTAAATGAGGTCATAAGGACAGGGCCTAATCCAATGGGAATGATGTCATATAAGAGAGACGGAAACCAGAAAGCGCCCTCAGTCACTCATGCTTTCCTTCTCTCGTTCTCATTCACCCTCCGCTCCCTTCTCTTTCTTCACTGACAAGAGGCTCTGTGATAACACAGGGAGAAGACAGCTGTCGAAAGCAGAAAGGAAAGGCTCCAATTAACCCACGTGGGACCTTGATTTTGAACTTTCAGCTGCCATAACTCTGAGAAAACAAATCTGTGTGTCAGCCACTTAATCTGTACATCATATCATGGCGGCTCAAGAAGAATAATATAGCTGCTTATTTGCAATAATTATTATCACATAGCATTTTTGTGTATGTGTATATGGTAGGTGGGTGTTGCTGACCCACATAATTACATTCACCATAGGAACAACCTATCCCTTCTTCTCCTCTGTCTTCCCCTCCCTTTCCACATCCCCTCCTCTCTTCTCGCCCCTCATTTCCCTGATGGGACTGTGTGGCCTTTGAGGGCAGATGCCTGTCACTATTGTGTTCCTCTAGGAAAAGATCCGACCTGACTGCAGGTATTCAGATGCAGGGAACACCTGCGGAGGAAGTGCAAAGGGCAGGGGTCCAGTAAAGAATGTGTTACTGCACCATGGTACTACTGGGGCAGCTGGAGCTTAATCCTGTGGTGAAACTCTGGGAAAGGCTCAAGACACATGGAAAATTATCCCCCGGGGGGTGGTGGAGCCACTGGCCTAGCACTGTAGGCACGTTGGCCTCGTGAAATTCAGAAAAAGTCATCAGGTGCAGGGATTCTGATGCTGGAGCTGAGAGTCTGTGGCTGAATGTATCTCTAGGAACATGGGGCCACATGGGGTTTACTAGAGTCCTCGTTCATCTCTTTGTGCATCGGTCATCAACTCCGCAATGACAAGCTTATTGACCAAGTATTAACTATCAGGTCTTTCCTGCCTTTCAGATCAGGGAATATGGCTCTCTTACTCATTTCTGTGTAAAAATCTAGAGCTTTGTTATTAAAGAGCAATGGAAAGAACTTAAAAGACATCCCAGTTCATTTGAAATTATTTCATGTCAAATTTTTATGTATCCTTACAAGATATAGCCCTGGTTATCCACGGATGCCAAGGAAATGGATGAAGTGTGCTGATCTTCAAGCTAGAGGCGAGGGGATCCAACTCTGGCTCTGTGACCCTGCCTTCCATTTAAGCGCTGATGTTTTCCTTTGAGCTCAGGACTGGCATTGTTTCAACCCTGGATGTTACTCAATACCAGTTTTTACAAAAAACTCCACCTCCTTTTATTTATTTTTTCTTGGATGAAGCTTTTAAAGAATGTTAATCTACTGATCCTCCTCCTCCATAATTACACTTGCCAGAGGAGTAGGAGCCAAACAATTAAATTCCCCATAGGTATTGGGTGTAATAATTCCTCATGAATCAGAAGATTAAGTGTGGCAATAATAAATGGAACAAGATGGTCTAAGCTCTGTTTTTCTTGCAGAACAGCAAATAGTTGCAAATCAAAAAGCAGTTCTCCTTAATTACCACTGTATGAGGCAGTAGGCTAAAAGCAGGCTCATTTGGTAATGTTTTCTGTGTGGTTATAGTATGTACACACAGTGCAGGCCTTTATGCATTGTCTAATAGACAATATTATACACTAGGATATTGCCAGCATTCATTTTGTGTGGAGATACAACTGGTATACCCAGGACACTGGGCTCCAAGCTGTGGGTGCACTAAACTGAGGGAACAGTTTGCTTGAGCCTGGCAAGACTATTTATACTTAAACACATTCTTCACAACTTATAACATGCCGTGCAGGTGACAGTCCATGAGCAAGACGGGCTGCAATCATAGGCTGAGATCTCAGGAAACCCTGCAAGCTGTAGCTTGTAGTGAGCTTCACCAAGTTGACACGTTTCTCTCTCTCTCTCTCTTTACCCTACAAGTAGCAACCCTGCTGATGCGGAGGCCTCTAGGGACATGAACTTTTGTAGCAGAAATCAAAGAAGTGGTGTAAGGAAATGAATAGCAGAGCTGTAGTCTTTTATCCCCTTTCTTCACTCCCCAAATTAGACCTACTTGTTTATTGAAATTGGTCAAACAGTTTAATTAGCATTCCATGTTTGTTATTTCTTTAATCAAGGTTTCAAACAGAACAAGGCAACAAGCCAGGCCAGTAATGAGTCTCCTCCACCTACTCTTAAGTTAAATACTTGCTGAGATTCCCATTGGTTTCCCAGGGACATCTTATCACTGATGTAGTGTCACTTATCATCAGGGTTATTGGGCCCTGCTCATAAATACATACTAATTGGGAGAGGCAATGTATATATTTATGTAAATTTATAGTTATATATAGGTATATGCCAAACATGTACTTTAAAAAAGTGAGAACAGTTGAGTGTTTTTCTGAGGAGTTTGTGAGGTTATGAGGACCATCGATGGAGAAAAATGATTCCCAAATGATTCAATGATTCATGTTTGAAACTGATAAATTAACCTTCCTGATTTTATAAAGTCCACTTGACACATATTCAATAAAGCTTTTAAGGTTAAAAACTGATCTTAGAAAAAATGCTCAGATATCTATTTGGCTTCCTGCACAAGCCGAGGTGTTTAAAATGTCAAAGGTCAGGCAAATGGATTTCATTTTGTCTCACCCAAAATACTGTTCTACATTAGCTGCAAATGTAGATAACTCAGGCAGTGTCAAAGAAATTATGCAAATCCTAATTGCAAACAGTTTTCCTTTTAGCTTTTTTTACATTTAGACTAACTGTACTAATTATTTGAAAACCTTTTCAAATCCCACACTTAATAAAAGGAAATTTTATGCAAACAATGAAGGAGAATTTCAAAGCAGAGGGGCCTGCCGTTTGCCTTCAGGGGCCAGTCGAACTAGAAAGGAGTGTATTTCTGAGCTCCCCTGCTTTCAGTACCATGATCTACTTAGGTGTTGGCAGCTCTACAAAGAGTAGCAAAGAGATCAGCCTTCTTAGATTCTACATATAAGTGAGCTCATGTGGTCTTTTTACCTTTTTGGTCTAGCCATATTGAAATATCACATTGTATGCCATGATTTTGTATAATCACTATGGGTTAAATAAATATAAAATCAGATTTTAAAAAAGGTGTAGTAAGGAGAGCAAAAATCTGTCCCTTTGACTAGTCTTTATGAGCTATACTTTAGAAGAAGGTTATGAAGGAGAAAGGGTCACATTGTCTGAAACACATTATATGACCTTTTCCCTAGTTTTGTAGGTATATTTGGCAAAATAGAACCATCGTTAACAGGGTTAGAGAAACTAGCATTGGACTTCTTGCCACCAGATCTCATCTCTGTACTTTGTTGGCTGTGTGACTTCACCTCTCTAAATCTCAATTTCCTCATTGTAGGATAAAGATAATAGAAGTACTTATCTCATACTATTGCTTGGAGGATTCATTGTATTGATACACAGAAGTCTTTAGAATGGTTTAGCATCAAGACAAGTCTTCATGTCCAGTGTTTCAAGAGCTATTACTTTCTAAAATGAAAATTAATGAAAGTATCTCAACATTCCTCTGGTTTGAGCTACTTTCTTAGAGTGAAGAGTATTTGTGTTTCGTGGGGAGATCTGATTAGTGGATGCCTGAGCATTTGAATTCGCCTCCATAGAACTGGTACAGTAGTCTCTGAGTTAGACTGACCTGGATGTGGAGATAAGTTTGTTTCTCAAAGGCTATGTGATCTTGGGATAAGTCACTTAAATTCTATAAGCCCGCATTAGCTTTATCTGTGGAAGGAAGATAATATGTCCACTTTAGAGAGTCTTGTGTAATTTTAATAAATCTGAGCATTAAAGGGGATTAGGCATAGATGAACTCAGCATGAGCACTTGGTTGACAATAAGTGTCAGCTAATGGGAACAGGATTTCTCAACTTCCGATCTAGGGACATTTCAGGTCAAATCATTCTTTGTTGTGGGACTGTGTTATAGATCTTTAGCCCTGGCCTCTATCTACTGATGTCATGTATATTCTTAACCAAAATATACCCCAAACATGACCAAATGTCTCCTTGAACTCTGCTCTTGGTTGATAATCGGTAGTAAGTTTGAGGAGGAAGGGTAGAAATCATATGCACAAGCAGCAATACCCCTGTTACTTTTCTCTTTCACAAACCAGCCTAGGGCCAGTGAGAAAAGGAAAAGAGGAGTGAAATCGAAGGAAGCAATTATTGTGTGCAGTTTTCTGAGTTCTAGGGGTTCATTAAAGGTCTATAATTATAGAATTTGAGACAGGAGGATGATCTCAAGCTCATTTCGTTCCACTAGCTTTCTTACCAATTGATGGAATCCTTTCTCAAATCCTTTGCCAATCCTGAAGAGCAATTGCCATTAAGGTTAAGCCCTACAAACTAAAATCTATGCCTTCAACTAACAACATGAATTTCAGGAGTGAAATCACTAGCTTCACCCTTAATTCGTGAGAGGGCAGAAGGAAATCAGAGATATATGTTAGGTTTCCCACCTGATTTGATTTGGTTTTTCTTGTTCTTGTTCGTGTTGCTATAGTTTTGGTAGTAATTTATGCTCCAGTGAGCCTTTCTGGTTTTTCCAATTTAAACACAGAAGGCAAGAGTTAAGATTGAAATGATGGAAAACAGTAGTTCATTCATTTGACAAATATTTATTGAGATTTATCATGTTCCAGATACTATTCTGGAGCCTTGGGATATATCAGGAAATAAAACATGTAAAACTCCCCTTTTTTACGGAAGCCAGCTAATTATCTTGTTAGGTTAGTAACAGTCCAATTGACTGTAACTCCTTATAATTGCCATGCCTATTGGATAAGACCTATTCCAATCCTATTAGTTCCCTTTTCTCTTTTATCCATTCTCTTACCCATTTTCTTTCTCCTCCATACTTCCTGCTCTGAATGTTCTATGCCATACAACAGAATTACAATGGGTGATCCAAAGATAGCTTTTTGCATGGAGCCCCTAATCTTCTTCCTGTCAGATGCAGGCTCTCAAAATGAGTCAACTATCTTAATCCAAAGAGATATTTTGTCCTAAGTTAAGAGCCTGGCCCTTCTGCAGTGGGCTCCAGTGTACTTGAATGTCTGCATTGGGCATGGTCACAGTGTTGAGGGTTACAAGTTCTCACAAGCCTCTCCCCTTGCTGCCTTTGCTCTCCACCCCATGTGTGAGTCACCTTTGCCTTGTTTCCCATCTAAACTTCCTCTGCTCTAGCTACTCTGGCTGCATAAAAAATTTTGATGAGCAAAACACAATCTGGTTAACAGGACAAACTCTGGGGATAAGACTTTAGTCATGTTGACACATTAGTCTTCAAGGAATAGCACGTTTTTGGGAAGAGTTCTCATCCACTTCTTTGTATATCGGGTGTTGAACGTGAGAATGGAATTTTAAAAAAGAAAAGAAAAGATAATTATGCAACAAAACTTAGCAGCATCACTGGACCTCCTCCTGTGTGCGGAAACAATTCCTGAGGCTTCCTCATTGGTGTGCCACACAATTATAGCTGGATTTCAAAAGAAACTTCAGGAAGCAGACTAGCTGGAGTCCCATGTTAGGGGTGGGAAAAAAGGAAAGACTAAATAGGTGTTTAATTTTCTGTTGTTTCCAGTTTCTGGGATCTTTACTTTGGCATCTATTTTATGACAACATTTATCTCCTCCAGTCTGTAACCTATGGATGAGAGAGAAATATTTTTGAATTTAGAGGTACTAATGAAGTTCTTCACTCCACATTGCCCTGGGCTCTCTAACATTGACAGGGTTACTAGCTGACCTGGGCTGACTTGTTACATTGAGTACATGCATTAGAGACTTGGAAGTAATTTTAAAAATATTATTTGATCTTGTGACCTTAGCATTTAGTCATTAACCATAAATTGAACAGTGCTGGAACTTGGGCCACAAGTATTTGAAATTACAGCATTTCCAGCACATTCTAGACAAGGAAAAGCAAGTTTTGACAGTCTGTAGAAAATGAAAGGGTGAATCTTTTCTTCTGATCTTTATTTCCCTTCCATGACTCATTTGCTCTTTCTTGTGAGTTCTTTGCAGCAGAACCAAGGGCCCCAGAGAAGATGATAGGCCATTGTGAGCAGAGAGGATAGAAAGGGTTATGTCCCTTGTGGGGAGGGGCAAGTCAGATTTTCAAGCTAAACAGAAATTTGCTGCAGTAATTACCCTTTATCATTAATGACAGACAATTGCCATAGCAACTGGCTGCCACCTGTCTCTCACATACCAGCTCGCTATGCTCTGAAACAAAACGAACACACTGCAAAGTCAACTGTGGAGCCACAAACCTGAAGGGGGAATGCGGCTCTTACACTGATGTTATGAATTTAGCTCGGAGCATGCCTGGTTCATTGAGCTCATGAAGCATAATTAGCAATAAAACTTGAGGAAATCTGATATTTAAAAAAAAATCTTAAAAAGACAAAGAATACTCACCCAGGATAATATAAAAGTTAAACTTAAAGGTTTAGAGTCAGAGGAAAGCAGGGTATGAACTCCAACGTCTCCACTTACTGGCTGAGTGATCCTGGACAAATGGTTTAACCTCCCTAAGTATCCTAGGGTCAAACTTTAGGCAGTTAAAAGGATTAAACTGGATAATGTTTGTAAAGCACTTAGCCCAAGGTAAGCACACTCTCAGGGGTAGCTGGAAGGAAACCTGTGCTGAGTGGCAGCAAGGTACAATGAGCACTTGGCAGATACAACGTGTGGGTG
>PVIR01041527.1:0-12689 GCA_004026965.1 Petromus typicus
ACCACTCTGTCTGAGTTACCAAGCAAGACTAACTTGGCAGTGTGATACAGGAAGGCAATACTTTAGCAACACTCTAAGTCGAATGCTTTATAGGAATTTGATAAAACATTTAATTTGAGAGACTAACTGAGCTGTCCACCATTTTAAAAGCTGATGTAATCTTACTTTGGGCTTAAAAATATTACCAAAGAGGGCCGGGGATTTAGCTCAATGGTTCCGGTTCCTGTCTTGCAAGTGCAAGGACCCGGGTTCAATCCTCGATTAACCACATACAATACTCCAATACTCGCCCAGCAACAATCAGTACCACATACCACAGTGCCAGGCGTGGTAGCTCACACCTGTAATCCCAGCACTCTTGGGAGGCAGAGGCAGGAGGATTGCTGTGATGTGAGTTGGAGGCTGAGCTCAGGGCCAGCCTGAACCACAAAGCGAGACCCTGTCCCAAAAAATACATAAATAAATAAATATTACCAAGGAGTAAGAAAACACTGGTAAAAAATATAAGCTAAACTTTCATCCCTTTCATTAATGTAAGGTGGCAGTAAATATCAGAAGATAGGGCCAGGGATATAGCTCAGTGGTTCCGGCGCCTGTCTTGCAAGGGCAAGGACCCGGTACGATCCCCGGTAACCACATAACAATACTGGGCATGGATACTCACCCCAGCAGCAATCAGTACCACATACCACACTGCCAGGCATGGTGCTCATGCCAGTAATCCCAGCACTCACTCGGGAGGCAGAGGCAGGAGGATTGCTGTGATGTGAGTTTTAGGCTGAGCTCAGGGCCAGCCTGAACCATAAAGTGAGACCCTGTCTCAAAAAACCTTAAAAAAAAAAAAAAGAAGATATTTTCCCCCATGCCAAGCCAGTATATAATGGCACAGAGCATGCGTGGATCTCCCAGACACAAACTTTATGAAGAGTGTAGTTGCTGCCTGTCCTTCACCCATCACATCCTTCACCCCAGCACTAACATGGCTTTTCAAAGCACATTCTCCCCCTCTTTGGTTCTGCTCATCTGCGTGGTTGCAGCCTGTTATATAACTGTCACCTTATTGAAGCACCAGAATGTGGAACTGCTGTATATTTCTTAATTATGCAAGGCTTGACCTTCTCACTGGCAAATATCTAGCATGTGTTATGTTCAGAGGTCCAGACGGCATTGTGCAGAGTTATTACCATGTTGCTAGTCACTCCTCTGATGTTATAGTCTCACAACCAAGAAGAGACTGCTGACTTCTAGACTCACACCTGTGTGACACAGTGAGTCTCCTCTTTATTGTCTAACTATTTCTCATGATTTTCATGAGGTAATTATAATAGCAAGCCCTCAAGGAGCACTTTTGTATCAAACGCTGTATCTTGTGCCTTCCATTCACTAATGTATTGTTATGCCATCCTAGGAAATAGGAATTACTGGTCTTTTTATAATATAATTATTGTAATTATTTTTATAACTTTTATTCTTGCTTTATAGATGAGGCAAAAAATAAAAAGACAAAAGACAAATGCTATAGCACTAGAAATGAGGACACTGGGACATAAATTCAGTAAGAGACTCACCTCACAAACCATGTAATCTCTTCCTATGCTGTGTTTCATCAGCTCTGGTCACCTGTTCATGTTTGTGTGTCCTTTCCTGGGTTGTCGAATGGTGCCAGCAACTGGCAGGCCACCATGGGTGGGTATTCACACATTAGACAGCACATACACACACACCCTTGAGAAAATGCAGGTTTTCCAACAAGAATTCCACGACACTCAATATTTTCTATGGCACGCTTAAAAGCAACTGGGAAGATGATGGCATAGGCCTGGGCTAACACAAGCCTGACAAGGTGCACAGGTGCAGCATTGAGCTGTGGCTGCTATATCTGGAGAGGAATCTGGCTGAGGAGTCACTCAGACCTGGTCCTGCCATGGGAATGCTTCCCAAAGCTGAACAGCATCCATGTAACAAAAACCCACAGAGGGTTATCTGAGAGCTCCCTGTATTAGCATCATCCAGGGAGGGTTCTGAGTTTTGTTCTGTTTTGGCAGATGCTGGAGTCCTACCCTAAAACTACAATATTGAATCAGTTTCTCCCTACCAGATTTGTAGAAATATTCCCAGGTAATCCTGGTGTCTTGTACACAATAACCATTCCTTTAGCTCTCTATAATTTTCTGGGTGGGCACCAAAGAAAAGAAGTATTACAGAAGTAATTTTATTTCTACAAGTACCATTCTCAGAATTTGGGTTCTTGTCTCAGCACTACTAACAGCCTATGCCTGTTCCCCTTAGGGATGGCCCTTGACCTCTCTTAGTCTTAGGTTCTCCTTCAGTGGAATCAGGGGACTAGGGTGCCCTGCGTGCCCTACTTGAGCATTTACTGAAAAAGAACTGGTACAGGTCCTAGAAGGAATCATCAGATGGGCACAGAAAAGAGCAAAAATCAGTGGGTTTGAGAGGGTCAGAGGGCCTGGACAACTAGAAGAATCTGGATGAGGAGTGGTCATCATACTCTGGCAAACACTCAACTGAGGGGAAAAGAAGGCTGGGAAGGGAGTTCAGATAGGCACAGGGCTCAGCTAAGGAGGGACATCATGAGCCAGAGGACAGGCTTATTCTGAGACCTGAAGGTACGGCAGTGGGCGCTGGACAGGAAGAACATGTCTGGGGTCCTAGGACCGTAGGTAGTTCTTATGAGTCTTCAGTTTGCTGAGTTTTGCTTAAGCCTGTCTGTAATTTTGGTTCTATTGTAAGCAGATAATGCCTTATGATGAGAAAAATAAACAGTTCAGCATTTCCTTTGGAAAATCTGCATACAAATCCCCAGCCCTCTGCAGTTCAGTCCTTCCTCCCACCAGTCTGTTTCCGGGAATTTCCCCACCCCTTACACTTCACGCTACTTGCCCCTTTGCTCAGAGGCTTCAGTAGAGCATGTTTCCTCCTCTTTAGACCGTTCTTCCTATGAGTGTCCTGGGCTGCAAACTTGGCTCTTCAAGTGACAAGAAGATTTCTTCCAAAGGCTTACAGCCTGTGCCTGGGACAGAGGGTCAGTGAACTCCTTGCTATTCCACGGAGATATTGCAGGGCTCTTCCAGCTCTCTTCGTCAAGCTTCTCTGAGGAATCAACCTTAAGTACCTGCCTTAAAGTCTCCTCAAGAGGAATACCTATCAGCAAACTGGGAAAAGACCCATGCATGAGGAACACCACAACACCTTCCAGGACCAAGAACCTCCTACCTTCCCTGTTTCTATCACTGTTCTTTACTCCCTCCCTGATTCTATGTTCTTCCAAACTATTAACATTCAAATTCTAAAACTCCACTTTGACCAGGAACTCCTAGTCTCTGGCTTCTTGGATGTGCATATTATTTCAACTAAATATCCAGTAGCTAGTGTGCTTTCTAATTCACTTTTCTCCCAGGCATTCTCAATTCTGAGGACAATCAAACTGTCCTCATCAGTATCCCAAATTCTCGCATCTTTTTAAGCTCCACCAAGCATCTGGTGTCATCCCTATCGCAGAACGAATGATGCTCCCCACTAGGGAAAAATAGCCGAGCCATGCTGTCAGGCCCCCTTACAAATGCACGGTTACTCGTGAGGCTGAGATGAGTGGACCACCATGAGTTTGAGGCTAGTTTGGGCTACATAGGGAGTTCAAGACCACCTTCAACTACACAGTGAGGCCCAGTCCTACAGAAAGGAGAAAAAAAATAACAAGGGCCAGGGATTTAGCTCAGTGGTTCCAGCACCTGCCTTGCAAGCATAAAGTCCTGAGTTTGATTCCTGGTAATCACAAACAACAATGTCAGGCATGGTGACTCACACCCAGCAGGAATCAGTACCACATACCACAGTGCTGGGCGTGGTGACTCACGCCTGTAATCCCAACACTCAGGAGGCAGAGGCAGGAGGATTGCTGTGAGTTCAAGGTTTGCCTGGGCTACTACAAAGTGAGACTCTGTCAAAAAAAAAAAAACCCAACAACAAAAAACCCCAAAGTTTACAGTTCTGTATAGTCACCTGATGGGCTCAGGTGTCCATATGCCATGAGATTCCATCTCTCATACCTTCTGTTGGTTTATTGCAGACCCTTAGCATTTTCCTCAGCAGCTCTGTTCTAATCTCATTGTCCTTACTCTTGGCAAATGATCTTGTCTTGTCTCTTATTTTACCAAGAAAATGGAAGCTATGAGTTAGGAACCCTTTTCCTTTCTTCTTCCAGTTCTGAACCTCTTTGTATCTTTTATCTTCTTTTCCTCCTTTCTGGGAAGAAATAGCATCCTGTCCCTTTAGGACTAACTTCTCAGTCCCAGCCTTGACTTCTTCATAAGGTCTTCGCTCAAACAATCTTCCTTCCTTCCTTCCTTCCTTCCTTCCTTCCTTCCTTCCTTCATTCCTTCCTTCCTCTCTCCCCTTCCCTCCCTCTCTGTCTCTCTCTCCCCAGTTTTTTTGTGTCAGGGATCAAATGCAAGACCTCACATTTGCTATGCAGGCTGTGCCGCTGAGCTACATCCCTGGCTATTTCTTCTTTCCTGACGCTTCAAACTGCTTGCTTCCCTCACTATTCCCCATGATCAACAAAATGCTGTGATATTCCCCTCTCTTAGGACTCTCTCATCTTTTTTCTGCCAAATTTTTAGAAAGTCTTATTATTTTTACAGGAATGATGAATACTCATACAAACATTTGAAACAATACAGAAGAGAGAAAAGAAAACTATTATGCTATATTTTACCTCCTATAGATAGCTGCCAATAGAATTTTGGTGATCAAGCTTAAAAATTATCCTCTCTGCATACATTCACATGTAGAACTATGTACACAGTCTCACACAGTCAAATCCAGACTTGGTAATGTATGCCTATAATCTCAGCACTCAGAAGGCTGAGGCAGGAAGATCACTGTGAGTTCTGAACTATATAATGGGGCAGAGATTTTTCTCAGTGGCATCGCACCTACCTTCTAAGAACAACCTTATGAGTTTAATCACTGGTAACACACACACCAAAAAAAAAAAAAAAAAAAAAAAAAAAAAAAAAAAAAAAAAAAGACAACAAAACAAAAAAACACTCAAAACAAAAAACCAACCCCACAGCCCAGAGACAACACTGTGTATTCTCTTCTATAACCTTTTTGAAAGACTATCCATGTGCCCCTGGCATTTTTCATATCAATGCTGCATTTTGCAACTACTTACAAGGTAGTCTATGCAGTGTAAGCAACATAATTACTTCTTTGTTCCCTGTTGATTTTTTCTGTATTGTACAAAATGTATGTTGAATACTTCTGTATCTATGAAATTATTTATCGTAAATTCTTTAAATTTAGATAAAATATACAAATATGTGATGTTTGAGGAAACACTGCAAAACAGTCTTCCGGAAACCTAAAAGGTGGTCTTCCAGAAAAGTTGTACTAATTTAGACTCCTACATGTAGTAACTATTTCCCTAAACCCCTAAGAACCCAGAGTTTTGTTAAGGTTCCCTGTTTTTATCAAATGTCGGATAAAAAAGAAGTCAGCACTATAGATTCTACAGACATTAAAGGCAGGATATTTTGACAACTTTTACCCCTTACTTTGAAAATGCAGATGAAAGGGATAGATTCCTACGAAGAAACTTGCCAAAACATGTTCAAGAAGAAATAGAACTTAAGGACAGTGCTGTTCCCACTAAATAAATTAAATCTATATTTAAAAACCTTCCCACAGGGGCCAGGGATTTAGCTAAGTGGTTCCAGCACCTGCCTTGCAAGCGCAAGGTTGCAGGTTCTACTGGTAACCACATACAACAATGCCAGGTGTGGTGACTCACACCTACCAGCAATCAGAACCACACACAATTCTGGGCATGGTGGCTCATCCCTGTAATCCCAGCACTCAGGAAGCAGAGACAGGAGGATCCCTGCGTTCAAGGCTGAGTTCAGGACCAGCCTGAACTACAATGTGAGACCTTGTCTCAAAAAAAAATAACTTCCCACAAAGGAACTCCAGGCCTCAAAGGCTTTCATCAATGGACTCTATAAAATATTTAAGGAACACAAAACACTGTGTTACACAAATTCTTTCAGAAAATAACGTTCTTTAATATGCTTTTTGAAGCCAGCATAACCCTGACAACAAAATCCACAAGAAAATATAAAGAAAGGAAAACCACAGGCCAATCTCTTTGAACATGATGACAAAGTCACCAGCACTTTTAAATACTACTTTGTCTATCCCTGTAACTGAGGATAATGCTTTTTGCTACAGATCAATGAAAATTAAATATTTTAAAATATATATATATACAAGTTCAAAGACTCCCTGAATTCTGTACATGGACCACTTGAGGATCTATGGACTTTAAATTAAAAACTGTTGCCCTAGGCTAGGCTCAGTGGTTCCAGTGCCTCGCCTGTCTTGCAAGGGCAAGGACCAGTTTGATACATCCATCCAATTCCTTACCCCCCCCTCCACCACCACATACAATACTGGGCGTGGAGATTCACGCCCAGCAGCAATCAGTACCACACACCACAGTGCAGGCATGGTGGCTCACACCTGTAATCCTAGCACTTGGGAGGCAGAGGCAGGAGGATTGCTGTGATGTGAGTTTGAGGCTGAGCTCAAGACCCTGTGTAAACAAGAAAAAAGAAATAATGCTGGAGTCAGCTTTCATTCCTTAAAACCAGAGCCCCCATCCAAATGGAAATTCCACCAGCAAAAGCCTTTTTTATTTTTTATTTTTATTTTTGGTTTTTTAAGACAGGGTCTCACTTTGTGGTTCAGGCTGGCCCTGAGCTCAGCCTCAAACTCACATCACAGCAATCTTCCTGCCTCTGCCTCCCGGGTGCTGAGATTACAGGCGTGAGCCACCACGCCTGGCACTGTGGTATATGGTACTGGTTGCTGCTGAGGTGAGTCTACACGCCCAGTATGGTATGTTGCTACTGGGGATCGAACCTGGGTCCTTGTGCTTGCAAGACAGGCACCGGAACCACTGAGCCAAATCCGCAGTCTGCAAAAGCCTTTAGTTAGGGTTTTTGCACAAGTGTTGCCATAGACAGGCCTTAGAATACTTCAATCTGGATTTTTTAAAAAGATGATTCATCTTCATTTTACATATTCCAGTATAATTTTACTTTGCTTAATATAAAGGAACAAACACTGCAATTCCTTTAGTTCTATGTAAATTCTCATGATAACAGGGTAGAAATGGCAAATCAAGCAAAACATTCCTTTGATAACACAATACTATCTACACATTTGTTAATGGAACATTTAAAACCATTTTATGGCTAGCACGCTCCTCAGAGCCAACCTGGCTCCAGACCAAACTCTCACAACACCCTTTGGAAGGTCACATGAAAGAAGCATATCAAGACTGTGCTCTGATGTGGCTCCAGTTTGCAGACCTGCACAGCCTTAGCTAGCACTGAGGATCACTTGAACACACCCCGCCTCCAAGAGCTCAATTACTAACTTTTGGCTATTTTCCTAGACCTTCTCTTATTGGGAGAAGAATCAACTACATACAATAACTTCATTTTTATTACTTCTGAATTCATCCCTATGCAAAGGAAATAACATTATTAAAACTTTAATACCCAAGTAGAGTCTAGGAGTAGTGTTTTTCACTATGGAAAATTTATACATGGAGTGAAATGCAGAAAAAAAATACTAAAATAAATAAATATATAATCCATATATGGATTATCCAAATACCTAGTTCTAGCAAACCCTATGTTATATCTGTTTCAAGAAAATCTCTCATAAAAACAACACTTTAGAGATACAACTACACTATACAGAAACCATTTTTGCATGTTTTCAAAGCTGATTTGTATAATTCTACACTGTGTGTTACAATGGAATTTATTTTTTGGTTCAACACTACATGGTTTAGTTTTAGTCATGTTGATAGATGTGACCATAGTTTATTCTTTTTAATCTCAATGAACAAGCCTCAATTTATCAATGATTTTGTTTTTATGATTTCTTCTAACCAGATCTCAAATTCCTCAAAAGAATATATTCCTAAAAAGAATCAAATGGACCAAAACTGTTAGCCTTCTTTATTTCTAATAATGAATTATTTTACTTTATACTACTAGGTATAATCATGAGCCAGGTGTGGCATAATAGTGCCAGTGAACATTTTTCCTGGCTGTGAAACAGTCAAATCTGATTCTTTGGCCATACGAGAGGGTCTACCAACCACTAGAATCTCCTAACAAACTCTTTGGAAGGAGATTCTATGATTTGCAACTAAGAATCCTATCAATATAACGGGAGTCAATCACCTTTAGGAGGCTTAGCATATTTACTTTCCAAAAACATCCTGACACTTCACTTTTATTTAAAGATATGTGCTACTGGATTCTTAATTTGTACTATAAATTTTAACTTTTCTTGCTTCTGGTATTCATGGGACACAAGTGAACATGGAAAGTATCAAAAGTTAACAGCAAGACTTAAGAAAATAGGATTTATTATGTAAATAACACAATACCATACTTCTTAAGAAAGTGTGGACTGTCATCTAGGACAAGCCTTAGAATTTGTCCTGTTAGGGCAGGCATGGTGGCTTACACCTGTAATCCCAGCACTTGGTGGGTAGAGGCAAGAAGATTCAAGGCCAGCTGGGCTACATAATGAGTTAGGGCCAGCCTGAACTATAAAGTAAAACCCTGTCTGAAAAACTTAAAAAAAAAAAAGAAAAGGATTTTATCCTATTACATATGCTGCCCATGGTACAAGCAAAGAGAGTCACTATTTGAAAAAATAACAGGTGCTATCTTTCATGATATAAATCTGAAAGGCCTGCAATATTCTTCAGGTGGCCCTCAAGTTTCCTTTCAACAGTGGAATCAGACAGACTAGTTTTAACCTCTGGCTCAACTATTAGACAGCTACCTCATAAGCACTTAACCTTTCAGAGACTCTGTTTCCACTGCTGTACAATGTGGAAAACAACACCAACATTTAAAAATGGCTGAAGGATGCAATGGAATACACATGTAAAAAACATGACTCATAATGATCATAATGGTAGCTTCTAAGGCACTTCAAAAATTATTTTCTTAGAGCACTGTCCATATGGCCAGGTCTCATGCATATGTACATCCCAGGCCCCTGGTACCACTGAACAGCACCAAAGTGGAACTCAACATATGTTTACTGAATAAATGAATTAGAAAAATTATTAATAATGATTAATAATAAGTATTTATTAAATACTTAAATACTATGCAATGTTCTTTATACATAATTTAATGCTCTTAATAAGAAAATGTGCTATTTATTATTAGGAAATAAAGGCTCAGAGAGATTGAGTAACTTATTAATAATACTTCATCAAGCTCCTAAGTTATGCATTTATAACTCAAACCCAATTCCATGACGTTAAATATTATGATTGTTGTATCCTGCATAAGCAGGGCACTAAGGTGTCAAAAGAAGGTGACATAAGTTGGATCTTGGAAGATGACTAGGGATCCACCAGGTATATAAGAAAAAGGCTGTCTAGGAAGGGAAATCAGTACCTGCATGGTAGAGTGATACAGCATGGCACATTTGGGCTCAACTATAATTTAATCTGAAGGAGATTCTTGGAAGAAAGGCTGAAAAAGTGGCTTGGGCTACAGGCTATGGAACCCCGTGGTTTTATTTGGGGTTCCTGTGAAAAAGGGTTAATTAGGCAGCAGCATGATCAGAGCTATGCTTCAGAAATACCCAGCTAGCAGCCACATGGGGCAAGAGCTGGTTTGGAATGAGAGCCCTCAGAAGACAGAAAGAGGTCGAAAAGAACACTTGCCATGTGCCCAATCTTTGCCATCCCTGAGACTCAGATCATCTATTAACTTCTAAGTCATACCTTGAAGGAGGTGGCAAACATGACTGTCATCTTTATAGGAAGTGGTCATACCTCCTGAATGTGGAGACTTCTCAGTAAAGTTTCACACATTAAACTACTTGATGGCAACAAGCCACTGACAGAATCAGTGTGGCTACTCCCCTTTTTCAGGCGGTGTATCCACTTTCTTTTTTTCCTGCAGATATTTTGTGGACAGTGTGAGTGGTATCCACATCCTCAAGAGTGCAAGCATTCTCTGGATGGCTGCGGCTTTAGCATATTTCTATCTGTTCTAGTGATATTTGAGTCCTTCCTCTCTTCAGACTCTTATCAAGACAGTCACTATTTTTATACTATTGTATAACTATATTTAAACTCAAATGCTTATTTATCTCATTTTATACTCTTGTATTGACTTTCTGTATACAGCTCCTCAAGATTAGAACAAATTCTTAACCCCAATGGTAAACCTGAGAAAAGATACACAAAATCTATTGGGTAAATTCCTAGAATAAAGAGTGGACAAGCTGGCACAGTGGCATATGCCTGTAATCCCAGCTATTCAAGAGGCTAAGGTAAGATGTTAACAAGTTTGAAGATAGCCTGGGTGGCTTAGTGAGATTCTGTCTTAAATAATAGTAACAACAATAACAAACACAGGCTAGGAAATGTAATTTAGCACTCCCTGGGTTCAATCCTAGTACAAGGGAAAAAAAGAAGAATAGATTAAGTCCTAAATTTTGCCTTTCAGAATCCCTTTCACTATAAAATAAAAAAATCTGCTCTGACAAACTATAAAGTACATTCACCTTCTCTCCTGCTTAAGTCTTGACCAAAAATTTACTTTACAGTGGAAGTTGGTACTACACTAAGCCTAACATCCTTGCACATTAAGAAAGGTGATCAGAATTTAAAAACACCATTCATAAACAGATTTACATCTGTACAGTCACTTGATTTTTTAGTAGAAGTTCAAAGGCAGTACAATGAAGAAACCATGAGTAGCAGTAAATGGTGCAAAACCATCAGACATCCACACACAAACAAAGCTCAACTCAAATATCACATCTTATACCAAAATTAATCCAAAATGGAATAAAAGTAACCCTCCCTTTTACCCTCCAAAATGTTACTAGAAGAAAACAAAGGGGGAAATAATTTCTAACTCATGTTAGCAAAGATAACTTAGATATGATACTATAAACATAAACCAACTGATAAACTTGACTTCACCAAATTTAGGGTGATTATTATCTTTAAACAAAAAGGAAAGTAACAATGTGGTGAGGATGTGGAGACACTTGAACTCTCATATAGTGTTGCTGTCAATGCTGTGGAAATCAGCATGGAGGTTTTTCACAATTACACATAGAGTTATATGGTTTAGCAGTTCTACTTCTGAGTACATATACCTTCCCAAAACTAAGAGCAAGAACTCAGACGTTTACACACCAGATTTATAGCAGTGTAACTCACAACAGCTAAAACACAGAAGCAACACAAGTGTCCATCAATGAATGAATGAATGAGTAAATGCGGTATAATTCAGCTTTAAAAACAAAGAAAATTCTGACATGCTACAACCTGGATGAAGTCTGAGGACACTCTGCTAAGTAAAACATGTCAGTCACAAAAAGACAAAATTATATGATTTAACTTTATGAAGTAGATACAGTAGTTAAATTCATAGAGATAGACTGTAAGGTGGTGGTTATCATGCACTGGGGGGAAGAGGACGTGGGGATTTACTACTTAATAGGTAGATTTTTTCCCCAATATCAAACAACATTGGAGAAAGATGGTAGTGATATTTGTACAAAAATATGAATGTACTTAAGATTCATGAATTGTAGACTTAAAAAATAGGATGGTAAATTTTATCTTACGTTATTTGTACATGATAAAAATTTTTTGGGAAGGGCCAAGGATTTAGCTCAGTGGTTCTGGTGCCTGCTTTATAAGTACACGGTTCAGAATTCCATTCCTGGTAGCCACATATAACAACGCCAGGTGTGGAGACTCATGCTCATCAGCAATCACATACCACAGTGCCCGGCATGGTGGCTCACATGTGTAATCCCAGAACTTGGGAGGCAGAGGCAGGAGAACTGCTGAGTTTGAGGCTGAGTTTAGGACCAGCCTGAAGTACAAAGTGAGACCCTACCTCAAAAAACTGAAAGAAAAAAAAAAAAAGTATCCTAACAGAACAATAAGAAAAAATATTTCCAGAAAATATTTAATAAATTACTTATATCAAGAATTATATAAGGGCCAGGGATTTAGCTCAATGGTTCTGGCGCCTGCCTTGCAAGCGCAAGGTCACTGGTTCAATCCCTAGTAACCACATACAACAATGCCATGTGTGGTAGGTAGCTCACGCCTGTAATCCAAGGACTAGAGAGGCAGAGCCAGGAGGACTGCTGAGTGTGAGGCTGTGCTCAGCAGCAGCCTGAACTACAAACTAAGACCTTGTCTCAAAAAAATAGAAAAAAAAAAAGAATTATATAGAAAATCCCCCAAAACAGTCTAAATAATCCAATTTTAAAATAAATTTTATCTTCACCAGAGAAGTTGTATGCTTGACAAACAAACAGAAAAATATCAATGCTAACAAGGCCTTAGGATATAGCTCAATGGCAAAATGCATACTTAACACAAACAAAGCCCTGGGTTTTACCTCTAGCAGCAAAAAAGAAAAGAAAGAAAGATCTTAGCACCACCAAAGGTTTAGGAAGTATAAATAAAAGACACAGAAATATACTATAAACACAACTAGAGTGGTTAAAATTAAAAAGAAGGGCCAGGGATATAGCTCAGTGGTTCTGGCGCCTGTCTTGCAAGCGCAAGGACC
>PVIR01041528.1:0-12720 GCA_004026965.1 Petromus typicus
AAAAAAAAAAAACTTTTACAACATTTGCTAAAGATACAAAACTAAAATAAATGTCTTGCTTCTTCTTTGGAAATCTGTCACCAGTATTTATGTTTCTGCAGACAGACACTGCAGAAGGCAAAAATCTCCCTCAAAATTCCAAGCTTCCACACCAAGTGCAGTGAGGACTATCCCAACCCCTCCCTCCCAGCGACCACAATTCAGGCTCAGTTCATAATCTCCCATGAAAAGAAAGATATTTTTCTACTAGAAAATTAACTAAATTACTTTTTCTGGTAGACAATCTGACATCTTCAGCTAATGAGAGATCTTTATGGGCTATTCCCTCCAGTCTCTGAGACCATAATGAAGGAACCTAAAATCAATTTCTAAAATCATCATGAAGAACATGTTTGATTGTATTTTCACATCAGCCATTGGCATCATTTGAATAAAATATGCCCCTTGTCAGATACTGCACACCTCGCAGATGCACACACTTACGAATCTGCCTGTGAATTCTTCCGATTGCCTTCCCATTCATCTTATCACATTTCTTCTTTATTTAAATCAGAAAATAAACAGCTAACTTTCCTCCATTTTTGCTCACAGAAACTTGACTTGCCAAATAAATTAAAATTGGATAAAGAAATTAAGGTCAATAATATAAAAACTGAATATGGTAGCACACATCTGTAAACTCTGGGTGAGGCACAAAGACAGCAAATTGGAGCCCACTCTATACAATTTAGTGAGAACCTGTCTCAAAAACAAATGAAAAGTAGGCAGGGGATAGAGTTTGGTGCAAAATCCTTGGGTTCAATTCCCAGAAGATGTACATATATGCACACAGGTAAATAGTAGATTCTCAAAATCATTCGATTATCTGGTTCTACTCTACAGCATCCATGGTACGAGTTCTGAATCTCAACTGTTCCCTGAACCATCTTGAGAGTTGTGCAACGCAGAGACTGGATCTTCTCCCAAAACTGCAAAACAATGAAAGCCATTTGGAGCTCGGGAGTCTGCATTTCAACAAGTATCTCAGAGAGTCTGATGCACAGCTATAAACAGCCAGGGAAAAGAAGTAATGCAATTTATCAGACTAAATCAGAACCTGAATTTGAATCAGCACTGTCTCTAATAAGCCATGCGACCATAGGCCTAACTTCCTTGGTGTCAGTTTACTCATCTGTAACAGACGGTGTCATATTCATAACTAAGATGCTTCCTGTTATGAAATTCTCTGTTATGTTAAAGAGAAGGGAGGCAGCTACACAAATGTGGATGCTCTTAAAATTTGAAATGTACCTAAGTGGCATTTTCTAGTCAAGTATTTCTACATCAAAGATAAGGAATCTCTGAATATACCCTGAAGCATGCCAGATACCTAGTTCAATGTCAAACTATAGACAATGTCAACTGCAGGCACACACCTCTCTCTTGAGCTGTGGAGGCTGGAGTGTCCACTCCACGTGCAACTGAAAAGCTTATGGGAATCACGATTATGAGCAGTTAATTTGGATAGCTTTCCAGACTTTAAAGACCACAATCTTGACATCATTACCAACGTTTTGAAAGAACCAGGGCACCAGTTAAGCGGTGCCTTTTTTTGGAAGTAATTACCAGCAGCTACTTTTATCTCAGGCATTGCTTTGGGGGAGGAAAGTCTGACTTTACAAAGAGAGCTAGAAGTTGCAACCCAAGTGTCTCAACATTTTAAAAAATCTGTACAGTTTGCTGGAGCTGAGATTAAACATTTATCCTTCTCTTACAACTGCTTTGGTTTCCAGGGAACTGACTGTTACGGCGAAGGCAGGCTGAGGAGAAGTACATCCACAGACACACACAACACACACCAAAGTTTACTGAACATTTTCAAAGTGTCTTTTTATGCCTTTAACTCAAAGATGAACACATTTCAAGGTGACCCAATCCTCCAGTGACAGACAGTGTTTTAAAAGGGCCAGAACTCTCCACTTAAACAATTTCTAGTGATATGTTTAAATCGAGTCCTCAAGGGCCCTGTCTGCTATCTCATTGACTAGTCTTTCTCTCCTGGCACAGGCATCCCATTTTAAATGAGAGCTTGAAGTTTGTCTTCCTTCCTAATAATTAAAATCCACAGGGCTCAGATGCTGTAAAGAAAAAAAAAAATGTTTTTAACTTAGCAGGCACCATGGAGGCCTTTTAATTATTTAATTATACAACGAGCCTTGATGATTATATTTTTTTTCTATTTATCAGAACAGAATCAGAATAATAAGATAGCTTTATCACTTATGCTTACAAGCAAAAGGCAAAAGACTTCAAAGGCAGAATAAAAGTAAGTATTCATAAGAGGATGCCCTATTTAAAGTAAAAAATGTACATAATGACACTATTATGGGTATGCTTCATACATAGAATCCGACTTTTTTCTTTCTTCACCAGGCTATGACTCTCAGCCATTACAGTATAGTGTGATGATTACACCAAAATCTGAAAATTGGGTTTCTCTATTTAAATGAAATATGACAGACTGCTTTGGTTCAGTGTCGTTGCAGGAATCATTTCCTGTCAGAAACATCCTTTCCACAATAATCTCCTCGGAACTCACCTTTACCGTTCCTGTCATGTTTCTGTTGCCTGTTCTAACACAATACATGTGATGATGGACCCGAGCGAACTTCAGGACAGCAGAGATCAGATGAGGTCTGTTCGTATCCATGACCATGACCAACAAGTACCAGAATATCAGGCATTCCCCGGAAGGTTTAGATACTTGTGTATAAAAAGGAATCTGTAAAATCTATTCTGGCTTGGCATGATGATGCACACCTGTAATCCCAGCACCTGGGAGGCAGAGGCAGTTCGAGCCAACCTGGGCTACACAGTGAGTTCAAGGCCAATCTGAACTACGCAGTCAGACCCTGTCTAAGAAAAAATGTACTCTGGCCTCTTTCCCTATCCTTTGGTCTGGAATAATGACATGGACTTTCACTGACTTGCACAATCCTATACCTTGGATGGCTAGTTGTTCTTTTACGTTTCAAGACAGGCTATTGCTTTGTAGATTAGGATGTCCTTGAACCTTCTGTGTATCCTACATAGCACGGCCTTCAACTCTTGATTCTCCTGCCTCGGCCTCCTAAGTGCTAAGGTTACAGTGCATGGCTCAGTCCAGTCATTTTGCAGAATTTTGTAGAATGTCCTCTGTTTTTATGCACTAGTGATAGGCAGGAAGTACTACATGATAACACTAAGTGTGGAATGGAAAATAATAAAAAGCAAAGAGTAAAAAATTTCTCATAAATCTTGGATTTGAGTGATGACTTTGAGTCCTCCTAGCTCTGAGACATCAATCAAGACTGTTGCTCCTCAACCTTACTTTTCTCTTCAGGAAATGAAAATAACCTCTACCACTAAGGATGACTAAGGGGAATAAAGGAGACGATTGTCAAAGTCTTCCATTAAACCTAAAGACCCAGACAGCCAGTCCTCCCTATCTGTGGATATCAAACTCATGGATTCTACCAATAGTTACAAAATATTTAGGGGAAGAAATTGTATATGTACTGAATATGTACAAGATCTTCTTGTGGTCATTACTCCTAAGCAATACAGTATAATAATATTTACATTATTTTAACTATTATAAGTAATCTACAGAGAATTTAAAGTGAAAGAGGGGGATGTGTACAACTTAAATAGGAATGTTCTGCCATTAGATATAAGGGGCTTGAACATTTTTAGATTTTTGTATCTAAGGGTTTCTTGGAACTTACCTCCCATGATTCTAAGGGACAGCTGAATATATATATTCTAAGTATTAAGACAAGATATATTGGATTTGACATAAAACACATTAATAAATTTTATCATTTTAAAAAATCTCATTACCTCCACTTGAGAAATTCCCTGTGGAAATCTAAAAATTTTTTAATTCCACCTCATCATCTGAGCCAAGAGCTATAATTAATATTCAAGTCTTCACATGTCACCTAGTGAAGAACAGGCTATCTTACTTTTTAAAAATTTATTTAAGTAGGAATTGACTTATAACTGAGATAAGCAATAATGTCCTGTGTCTCAACAAATAATAACACCAATAAAGACCCTCAAAAGGTGATTTACAAGGTTTCCAAGTTGTTTCTCACTTGGAATACACAGATTTCTTAAATTACTCAAGCTTTGTTTACAACTAAAGAGATTATACTTTGATTGCTCAAAAAACTAGTAAGAAAAGCCACAGATATAGAGACCTAACAAAAATGCCATCCTACATTAAAACAAAATTAGCCAATATTTCACTATGTCTACCTGTTTTTAGAGACACAATTGGTTTTTAAACACAGGAAGCTTAAGTAAGCACAAATACCGGAGCATGGGAGGTAGGGCTTAACAAAAACAAAAGACTAGACAAATAAAGAAAACCCCCTACTCTAATGCTGGGTTAGCTCCCTGATTTCTCCCAGGATTCTCTGGGGCACATCAACACATCTATGAGAAACAATCCGGAGGAGGGCAGACAGCACTTCTTCACTGATAGCCAAACCTATTCTCATAACCCACCACAATCTGGACTTCTCCACTCTCCCTCAGGATTAACCTGCATCTTCTCTAAAACAAAACGCAAAGGTGAAGATGCGATACATGGGAATATAATAGAATGGCAGAGGGGCATGGCGGAGGAAAAGGTGCCCAATCCATGGCAGCCAGGACACAGAGAGGGGAGGGAGGAAGCAGAGACAAGAACACATTCTTCCACGTCAGCAACCCCTCTTCCAGCCAGACCCAGTCTCCAATCAGCACATTCATCCCAGAACTCACCAATGCACTCACCTACTAAGTAGAGGACTTCCATCACCCAGTCACCTTGCAAAGGCCCCACCGCTCAGTAGAGACTTCTGAGAAACGTTTTAGATCTAAACCATAACAAAAACAAACCGGTCTTCCCATCATCCTCCATCAGGGTTCCAGATCATTCCAGTAAGCAGTTATGTACTTAAAACAGCGTCTTGTTAACTCAATAGTAGGAATCTATAGAATTGTTCCCATCTCCTCCCAATTAAGGGTCAGATTTCAGTTATTGTTTTTTCTATTGTCCTTCACCTATCTTTGCAATTTTTATTCTGTACACAGAAGTTTTCAGACAGATCTGGAGCAGGGTCATCCTAAAATGTCACCCAATACAACTCTCCCATTTTCTAGATATCTCCAAAGATAACTGCATTTGAACAGGAAGCCATGTATCTACATCCTTCAGAAACCTCTTGAGACAACTTCAAACACGTAAGTCTCAGAACTGCACTTTAATCATACTCAGAAAACAGAAAGTGCAGAATCTTTCCACACTGGACAGGCACACAGGCGCCCAGGTGGGAGCTCAAAGGCCCCTAATTAAGAACAATTCCAAAGACGTCCCTTCATGCAACACACCTCTGGAGGCCTCTGTGCAGCAGAAACTATGTCAAGTGCCTGGAATACAAACTTAGGAGAATAAAGAGAATCCATTCGTTTTAATAAACTGCAGAGGGCTTGATGGCAGCACAGAATTGCTCAGCACTCCACCATGGGGAGACAGCAGGCATGGTTCTCAGACTGCAGTGTTCTCCGAAGCCTAGAGGACAGCTTCAACACCCGGACGACACTGTAAATCTCAGGATGCTACAACCATCCTCTAATATTAAAGAATTTGCTTCCTATTTGGAAAAGTGTCCTTCACACAGTCATGCTACCTTACAAGAACATATTCCTTGAAGGGTTTTTATCATGAGAGTCAGATTTAGTCTCAAAAGAACTCTTACTTCGTAAAAAGAGAAAAGAAAAAAAAAAAAACCTGTCAGCTAAGTTTGATATCAACTAAAACATCCGCTAAGCTCAGTGTCAGAATGTTTTCTTCACGTGCTTCAGACTCAAAGTTCATACCTGAGCACCACTAAACAAAAGTCTATGAGCCAGATGTATAAATAGGGCATTAAACTATAAACAAGAGTGCTCAGATGAGTAATAACTGTACAATCCTCCTTGTGCTATCTATACTGTCTAAATTTTTTACAGTACACATGAATTTCTTTTTAAAGAAAGTAGCCTGGCACGGCACCAGCCTGTTATTCCAGTACCTTGGGAGGCTAAGGTAAGAAAATTACAAGTTTCAAACATCTGTACACTATTTAATAGGATCAGTCACTTCCAACTCCCCCCCAAAAATCTGTATTATTATATATAATTTAGTCAACAATTCGCCTCTAAAAACTTCCTGCACACTAATACTATTACCTGCTGGACACTCCCTAGGTATCCAATGTAACAAACACTTCGCATGCACCCTTTCATTTAATCTCCCAACCAAGGGATGAACTAAGTACCTTTATAGAACTACGTTACAGATATACTCAAGCACAGAAGCTTTATTTCACCCAAAATCAAAGTTAGACATTAAAGATCCGGGATACAAAGGCAGCCAAGCTGACACTTAAGCCTTTGGTTTCATCACAGTTTTGTTATATTTGAATTACCAGTTTTTCCCATTGTAGGAAATACGAAGTGCGTTTTCTCGACAGTAATATCTGAACAAATACCAGCAAGATGAAAAATGTTAAGAACAGTACAGGCGCCTTCCCAAATCTTTGCAAACATGTAGAATCCACCCTGAGTGTGCGGTGTCACGAGGCGCCGGCCCGGGGTGGGGGTCCGGTTCTGACCGAGGTGTACGTGTTTAGTTTGCGACCCGAGCGCCAGCGCGGGACAGAAGCTGAGGAGGGGGAGCCCAAGTCCTTCCGGGCTCCTCCTCAGGAACAAGCTGGGGCCAACGTCGGCGCGCCAGAGGGCGTGAGCCCGCCGGAGCCGCCTCTGCTCTGGGCGCGCACGGCCCGACGCCCCGCTTCCCTCCCAAGCAGGAGCCTCCTGCGGACCCGGCCGAGCGCGACCCGCGGGCCCTTTACCGAGCGCCCCTTACCGAGCTCGGTTCCCCGACCGCGCGAGGCCATGGCGCGGGAACGAGCGGCAGGCCGGAGCGACCCAGCACCGCCTCCCTTCCGCCTTCCGCCCCGCCTCGCCCTCGGTAGCCCCGCCCCCGCCCCTCAGCCCCGCCCCTTCTTGCAGCCCCGCCCACCCGTGGTCGCCCTGCAATCCCAGCTCCCGGAGGCTGAGTGTTAAGGGTCACCATTGAGGCCCGCTTGAACTAAACAGCAAGACAGTGTCCCAAAACAACCCCCCACACACACCTGAAGTTGCCAGTTCTGCTGAATACAACATTCCGAGGAACTTTCGGAGAGCCCCTCCCTGCTGACCTCCACACTCTGCGGCTCTGACCCGGAAGGTCTGCAGAGATGCCGGAGCCTGGAAGGGCAACTGCAGCGTCATCAGGGGCCACAGCGCCCCAACTTCTAGCCTGCCGCCACAGGGTCCCTGTTCTGCCTGGGGAACCCAGCGAACGCCCAGAATCTAGATGTGCGGTTATCCGGGGGCCTCACTGGCCGGTGACTCCCATGTGTGACCTGGGGCAAAAGCGAACCTTTCCATGCCTGATTTTCCTCATCTGCAAGAGGGGTCTTGACACTTAGGTCTCCCAAATCTATGAGTCTGGGATACTGAGGCTTTGTCCAGCTTGACTTCTCTGTAATGGACAAAGAAGTTCTATTCCCAGGACATTGAAACGGTCCTGAATCGAGGCCTTCCTTCCAGCCAAACAGCTAATTCGTCCCTGCTTATAAGTGGAGGTAAAGGTAAAGGAGGTAAAAAGCTCCAGTGTGTTGTGGCCTGTCACCATGAGGCGGTTCCCCTGCCCTCCACATGTACGACCAATCTATTTCAGAAAAATCCTGCCAGGTATGGACTATGTTTCCAGGGCAACACCTGCAGTCCTGGAGCCCTGGAGAGAGGCTCCCTGGTACTGAAAACAGGAGCTTCCACAGGGGCCCAACCCAGCAACACCCTGGCTTTTCTGCCAAAGGATCGCAGGGCTCCGGGAGTGTGTGTGGTTTGGTTTTCTTTGCGGTACTGAAGGTTGAATCCAGAGTCTTTGCACTAAGCTACCCCCGCAGCCCTTTTTCATAAATTGCGCAGTGCCCAATGTAGTCTTCCTGACTCAGCCTCCTAGGGTGCTCAGACTACAGGCGTGCACCGCCACTGCTGGTGTTGAGTTGTTTTCTTCTATCTTCTTACCTGCATAACGAGACTGGCCACAGTGCACTGCATTGCAAAGTTGTTCTTGTGCAAATCAACCCGGACACAGCATACCAAGTTGTTAGTGGTAGCGCCCAGTTCACAGAGAAATTCTAGGGCTAAATAAGAAAAAAAAGTCCTGTTCTATTCCCAACACTGAGCTGTTTTTCAGCCTTGTCCACTGAGGACTTTTGCTGAATATTTTGTATGTGTGCAGACCCTGCTTACCTCCATAGGAAGAGCATTTACCTTTTTGTTTGCTTTTGCAATAGTGACCATTGAACCCAAGGCTTTTGATTGGGCTACACCTTCAGATTTTGAGATAAAGTCTCCCTAAATTGGCCATACTGCGCTCAAACTTGAGATCCTCCTGTCTCAGCCAACCAGAAGGGTGTGATCAAAGGCACAGCACTACACTCGGTTACTTTTTTTTTTTTTTGGTGGTAGCATGGATTGGACCCAGGCCCATGTGATTCCCAGGTGGGCATGGTGCCACTTTGAGCTAAATCCCCAGTCACTGTTACTTTTATGTTTATTTAACCCTGAAAAACAGAAAAGCAGGCCTTTTTACTCTGGAGCTGAAACTCCACTACATGTAAATGTTAAATGTAAATGTTACTGAAATTATACAGAAAACAGCATCTTCAGCCATGGCCACTGTGACCAGAATGAATCAAAAACAAGACTGCTCATAATCCTGTCTGAGCACAGAAACCCTGAATGCTTGAGACAGTGAAGAAGCCCTATCACAGAATTATCGCCATCCTTCCCCTCCATCCAGTCTAGACCGTGCTGCTTCTCCCCTTCTGGGTCACCACACACAAGTCCAGCTCCTGCGAGGTTTCTTTCTAACACCTGCTCCCTAAGTGACCTCCTGATTCCCTGTGGTGACGTCTACCTGTCCAAGCCCAGGTATGCTCCTGGAACCACATACAACATACAACAACGCCAGGCGTGGTGACTCACGCCCACCAGCAATCAGTACCTCATACCACAGTGTCAGGTGTGGTGGCTCATGCCTGTGATCCCAGCACTCAGGAGGCAGAGGCAGGAGGATTGCTGTGAGTTCAAGGCCAGCCTGATCTACACTTGGTGGTGGTTCCCCTGTGTGTTGTTCCAGCATCCTGGAGGGCTTCCGTAGAAAGTATCGATGTCCCTAAAAGATACAAACCCAATACAGGAAATTCTATTTTTAGGGGCTGATACAATGCCAAGGCAGATTCCAAACTCTAATTGTACATTGATACATAATAGAAATTATCAAAATACAATGGAAACTGGGCTATCCTAGCTTATCTAGGGAAAAACAAAAACAGAAGCATTGAGGCCTCCAAAAGCTGATATTTTGGATATAAAACTGATGAAAACTGGGCTGGGGGTTTAGCTCAATGGTTCCAGCCACCTGCATTGCAAGCTCAAGGTCCCAGGTTTGATCCCCAGTAACCACATATTATAATGCTGGGCATGCGGCGGATGTGGTGACTCACGCCTGTAATCCCAGCACTCAGGAGGCAGAGGCAGGATTGCTGTGAGTTTGAGGTTCACCTGGGCTACATAGTGAGCTCAGGACCAGCTTGAACTACAATTTGAGACCCTGTCTCAAAAACAAAACAAACAAACAAAAAACTGATGAGAATTGCTGCAGGAAATTTTTCTGAAATTGACTTGTTGCACAGTAGCAACCTGGAATTAAATTATATCATTTAAAATATATTAGGTTGGCACTGGTAAAAAAGATAACAGAGAGAATACAAAAAAAAAAAAAAAACATGTTTTTTGTTTTGTTCTTGCTTTGAGAAAAGGTCTTAATATATTGTCTGGGTTAGTCTTTCATTTTGGTTTTGGAGATAGGATCTCACTATGTACCTCAGGTTGGTATTGAACTGAGTGATTCTAATGGAGTAGTCTATAGAACTCAGCCTGTGAGTTCAGGCTGCCCCTGAACTCACAGCAATCCAGGAGAGATCCTCTTGCCTCAGCCTTCCTAATTCTGGAACTACAGGCATGTACCAACACATTCAGCTTTAAGGATTAGTAGTTTTTGCTTGTTTGTTTTTGTTTTTGTTTTTGAGACAGGGTCTCATTTTTGTAGTTCAAACTGGTCCTGAACTCAGCCTTGAACTCACAGCAATCCTCCTGCCTCTGCCTCCCGAGTGCTGGGATCACAGGCATGAGCCACCACACCTGACACTGTGCTATGAGGTACTGATTGCTGGTGGGCATGAGTCACCATGCCCAGTATTGTTGTATGTGGTTACCAGGGATCGAACCTGGGAATTTGTGCTTGCAAGGCAGGTGCCAGAACCACTGAGCTAAACCCCCAGCCCAAGGATGAGTTTTTTTAAATGAATAAATATTCCTATATTTCATTTTGTGAAGATTCCTTTTAAGTATTTTGCCTTCTGAAACTTTTCAAGTAACCATAAGGCAAGACTTCTTGAAGAAAATCTATAGACTACTCCATTAGAATCACTCAGGAACTATTTCTAAAGCTTCACAACAGCCCTACTGAATCAAAATCTCTAAAATTCTGAAGAGCCAGGCATGATGACACACACCGGAAATTCTAGCCCTCAGGAGACTGAAGCACAAAGATTGCTGTGAATTCAAGGCCAGCCTGGAAGGCATAACCAGCCACTGTCTTAAATAATTAATAATAAAAGTTCTAGGAATGTACAACATATTTATCTTGAAGCTTCTAGGAATGTTCCTGGCCTGGCAGGTATGTGTGATCCATAGTTTCTGTTTCAAAGGGCAGAGAGCATGAGTGTGCTTAGGGTTGAGAATCCCCAGCACACACCAGGCTATGGACAGCCGCACGTGATGAAGGTACGTCACCATCTCCGCCCCTTTTCTCACTGTGCCTACTGCTTCATCCAATCCGATTTCATTGATTGCAGTTTGGTCCTGTGATTTCTAAGAGCAGCCATTCACAGGTTCCTTGGGGAAGTATCCACTCAGACAATGGACTGCCAGCCTGTATTTCTAGGTCTAGAAACAGAAGAGCACTTTGTGGTGGTTCCCCTGTGTGTTGTTCCAGCATTCTGGAGGCTGAGACAGGAGGATCGCAAGTTCAAGTCCCACCTGCGCAACTCAGAGAAACCTGCCTCAAAATCAAAACTAAAGAAGGATGGGAAGGGTGGGGGATTTAGCTCAGTGATCCTAGCACCTGCCTTGCAAGCCCAAGGGCCCAGGTTCTATCCCTGGGAACCACATACAACAATGCCAGGTGTGGTGACTCACGCCCACCAGCAATCAGAACCACATAACCACAGTGCCAGGCGTTCTGGCTCATGCCTGTGATCCCAACACTTGGGAGGCAGAGGCAGGAGGATTTCTGTGAGTTCAAGGCTGAGCTCAGGGCCAGCCTGATCTACAAAAGTGAGACCCTGTCTCAAAAAAAATAAATAAATAAAATAAAGATGGAGATGCAGCTCAGTGTGGATGCCCTGGCTTCAATCCCCAGCTCTTAAAAATCTAAAATAGAATAGAAAAAATCAGCAGCAGGGAGGATGAGGGAAGGAAGCATGATAGCATCAGAAGAGTTCCCAGAGCCAGCAGACCTGTAGAGCATTTAATTGACTCTTTCATGACCCTAAATTCATTTCACCTAATTAACAGTTCTTCCTTTCGAGACTGTGCCTCCCCCACCCCCAACTTGGATTTTAAAAGATCCTTTCTCTTGTGGAGATTTGGTGGTATGTTTTTGAATAGGCTCAGTGAGTAAGATAAGTGAATCATTTTGTATTGTTCTTCTTCCTCCTACAACCCCATTGGCCATGAAAACCTGAGCGTGGACAGCACAGATAGCACATATAGTGTGAGAGGTATCAGTTGTTGCCTCTGAGTTAAGCCCTTTACATGCATTACTTTATATTTGAGAAAAACTGATGAGATATTTCCCTAAAATGAGAATTATCATCTCCTTGTACAGACAAAGAAACTGAGGCTTAGGGGGACAATCTATAAAGTGCCAGAGGGCTGTTTCAAATCCAGACACTGTGACCTGGCCGAGGACACACGACACACAGATATGTGCACAGGTCCAAACTTATCAGACAAGCCACTTAACTGCTCCGAAACTCAGGTTACCCCAACAGACAAAATAAAGATAATATTACCCACCACACTGGGTCACTGACAGATGTTAAAGAGTAAAACATAATTTAATGTAAAAACCTAACAAAGTTCTAAATATTTCCTCTATACCCCAACTAAAATCAAGACGCATTGACCAAGTTTCTTCTCATTAATCGGATTTAAACTATTCAGGTATTCCTTTATTTTTAAATTTATTTATTTTAATTTTTTTTGAAACAGGGTCTCACTTTGTAGTTCAGGGTGGTCCTGAGCTCAGCCTCCAACTCAGCAATCCTCCTGCCTCTGCCTCCTGAGTGCTGGGATTACAAGCGTGAGGCACCACACCCAGCACTGTGCTATGTACTATAGGGGACCAAACTCGGGACCTTGGGCTTGCAAGGCAGGTGCTGGAATCACTGAGCTAAATCCTCAGCCCCCATTCGGGTATTCTTGATGATTGGCTATCATGTAGATGCATACAGTGGCCTTGTTTCCCTAAGGTAAATCTGGTAC
>PVIR01041529.1:0-12704 GCA_004026965.1 Petromus typicus
ATAAAATATCAGCAGATCAGTAATGAGTTATTAAAATTAATAGATCAACATAAAAGAATAGATTGATAATGCAGTTCCTACGTCATATCCACAGAGTAATGAGTGTAACAGATTGCCTCAGTTTAGATGAGGTGTAAGAAATTTAAGACATGCAGTGATAATTTACAGAAAAGGCCATCTCTTATACTTCAGAACTGTGCCAACGTGATAGAAGAGATAAGATTATTATTCCAAGTGAGGATGCGGCCAGGTTCTCTTGTTTCACATCATCCCACAACTGACTGAAGCACATTCTTTAAAACTGTCTGGAGATGGCATAGAATAGAATTTCCACACACTAGAGGATGCTTGTGGACAAACAGAATTTTCAGACACTTAGGGGCAATGTACTGCTGACTTTCAACCTAATTAAAAGCTAAAGAGAAAATGACTAAGAAGTGTAGATTAATGCAATCATAGAAATTTTAAAAGTCAGTCTCAAAAGAATCAATTTAAATATGTAAGTTATGCATGTATGTTGTATCACCTCTATCAGAAAGTAGCTTTGAATGTATCTGATGTTTAAATACAGACACTTCCCTTCTTCATATCATTGTCATGCAAAACTTCGCTTTAGGGCCACCCATTAATCAATGAATTCTTCTTCATAGGATATACTACATGGGAGCCTTGACCATCATATAAACGAGCTCAGGCAATTAATGATGTGTATCTGCTGTACATCAAGAAAGTCTTTAATTAAAATATGTATTAAGATTTTTATTTAAAAGCCTCATATTCAAAAGTAGGACTTTTGGGAAGTAATTGGATGAATGAATGACATATTCATCAGTGGATTAATTCACTGGTGAGTTTCTAGCTAACAGTGTAGCTAGGAAGTGGGCCCAGGTTGGAGGAGGTAGGTAAAATCTCTCTAATTCTCTCATTCCCCCCCCCACCATGAGGTAAGCAGTATTTCCACCATGAGATTTATGTCCTGGAGCCAGATTACCGTGGGCTGATCCACTAAAACTGTGAACAAAACTAAACCTGTCTTCCTTTAAATTGTGGATGTCAGGTATTTTGTCCAAACAACAGGAAAGGGACTAACACCAGAAAACCATTCTGAAAATGTAGTTATGTGCAGTTTAGAAGCCTTTAGAACTGGTTTGTTGGAGAAGCTTGGAAAGATTAGAAAGCCCTAAAATACTGTAACCTGAGCTTGAGAAGAGATTCTGGTTGGAGATCAGAAGATCAGAATGATGTTAAGAATTTAACTGCAAGCCAAGGCTCAGAAGCTTCAAGTGGGAATGAGGACTGTATCAGAAACTGGGTGAAGCGCCACTTGTGTCTCACTCTGGCAAAGAATTTGTCCATGTTTTGTCCATGTCCTACGCTGGTCCAGCAGCCCAACATTCAGGTGGTTATGTGGCTACTGCTGACTCCTTTAGCAAAATCTCAGTTCGATTAGTTAGTTAGAGCTAAAGGATTTTACAACTTGACCACAAAGCAAGGGTCTATACAGCTGGGAACAAGAAAAGCATGGCTCGGGCCGGGGAGTTAGCTCAGTGGTTCCGGCGCCTGTCTTGCAAGCGCAAGGGCCCGGGTTCGATTCCCCGGTAACCACATAACAACACTGGGTGTGGAGACCCACACCCAGCAGCAACCAGTACCACATACCACAGTGCCGGGCGTGGGGGCTCACGTCTGTAATCCCAGCACTCGGGAGGCAGAGGCAGGAGGATTGTGATGTGAGTTTGAGGCTGAGCTCAGGGCCAGCCTGAACCACAAAAAGCGAGACCCTGTCTCAAAAAAAAACCTAAAAAAAAAAAAAAAGAAAAGCATGGCTCTTGAGAAGATTAGCCTTTTTAAAATGCCAAATACTTTACACCAAGGCAATATGAAATACACCTCATTGTTCAGGCATGAGTAATGTAAAGGTTTGGGGCCATGATGGCTCCCACTCATATTTCATTAGAAGGTCTGGGAGGACAAGCAAAAGTCCGTGACAAGGTACCAATTGCTGCAAGGGGTCCCTGAAAGATAAGAGATGAAAGTTTGAGAGTGAAGCTGAAGATGAAGGAAAAATTCAAAAAGATAAAGATGCTAATCATGTGGAGCACCTGCTGAGGAAAGCCACAGGCAAAGAGCAGAGCCTCCCCTGAGAGAGATACCATGTGAGCTGCCCACGCCTGTAGGAGTTCACATCTGGCCACATCCTTTCCTCAGTGCTGGTCATGGAGCTACAGGATTTAATATTTGCCTTGCTCACCTTTGGTCTCACTTTAATCCAATTTCCTTTTAGCTGCCTATTCTTCCTTTTGGGATTTGAATTGCTTTTCTGTGTTGTTCTATGTTGTGTTTAACTTACTTTTTTATTTTTACAGGAACTTAAGCTGAGTTTGCTGTATCAGTGGATACTTGGGACTTGAAATTTTCAGCACTGCTAAAATTAAGATGTTGGTGACTCTTAAAGACTGACTAAACATATTTACATAATAATATGGTTATAATCTCTTGGGGGTGGAATGCAATAGTTGAGACATAAAATGTCCCATTGAAGTGTCTTGTTCAGAAGCAAGCTTTTGGAAGGTGATTGGATTGTGGGATGATGGGGGCGCTCTAAAGACCACCCATTAATCAATGAATTCATCCATAGATAAGTTCATGGATAAGAATGTGCTATTGGGAGGTGGGGCCTCATCAGAAGAGGCAAGTCACTGGTTCCCATGACTGGGAAGGATATAGTTTTGTCACAAGCTTTCTCTCTCTCTGCCTCTCTCTGTCTCTCTCTCTCTCTCTGTCCTTTCCCTTTCTTGATATCATGAGGTGATCAGCTTTGCTCTGCCAAGCCCTTTCTATCACAACTTATGCCTTAGAACATTTCACCATGGACTTAAACCATTCAAACTAGGAGCAAAATGAATCTCCTCTCCTTTAAGTTTTGGGTGTCAGGTATTCTTCCCTGATGACAAAATGTGACTAATACAATATGCATGTTATTCCAATAATCTTCTGTGATTACTCAGTGACTAGTAGTCAACAGATCTTGGAAGTTACCTTGGTTACTGGAACTAAAAAATGTGGTATCTTGAATATCTTCAGTCATAACTGATGGAGTACTACCAATTCAAGATGTTTATCAAGAAAGAAATGCTGGTATTTTGTGATCTGTTTCCCTAATATATTCCATTCTCCTATTTCAGAAGAAATTGAAAGCTAGTATAAATGGATTCTAATGCATAATTATGTGCTCCCAAAAGACATTTAAATTAACCTATTAACTATCACATTCTGGTGAGATGAGAGACTATATACAATTGCAAATTGATGCTATTAATTATTCTGATTATATAATGAGATCTCAATTTGAATATTAGACTTAGACCAAATTGTAAATGGTAATGAATAATAGAAACACCTTGGGTGGTCGATAGAACCTGATAAAATAGAGCCAAGCACAAACAGTAATTTGGTGAGGAAAAATTATTTAGCATATTTTTATTTATTCCTTAAACAAACAAAAAGGAGTTACTGCTCTGTGAGCTCCAAAATTAAAGCAAGAAGTCACTAATTTGGGTTGTTTGATTTACGGAAATAATACAGCATAACTAGAAATATTATCATCCTCTCTTTACAAGCTGCCAAGAATGAGGATAAAGCTGAATTTGAGTGGAATTCTGCACAACAGCAGGTCTCTTAGGAGCTTCAGAGTATTCAAGATACCATCCACTATTCACAATGGCTAAGGTATGCAATCAACTTTGGTGCCCATCAACAGATGAATGAGTAAGGAAAATGTAAAACACCGTGGACTATTACTCAGCTTTGAAGAATCAAATCATGTCATTTTCAAGAAAATAGATGGAACTTGAGAGTATAATAATTAAAAGGATCTGAAAATAGAAAAATAGAAGAATTTTCAAGGAAGAGGAAGGGAATTCATGAGGTAAAGATAGAAAAAAGAGTAAGAGAGAAGGTAGAATGAATAGTGGACATGATGAAGGTTTTATATACATATACATATGTATGTATATGTATGTATTTGTATGTATCTGTCATGTATAGATGTATTTGTCACAAAGAAATTCATTAATTTGTACAAATACTAGATGTTAATTATAATAATTTTTTAAATGTTCTACTCGATGTTTATGTTGGAATCATTAAACTAATTTTCAAGTGTAATTAGAAGCGACAACAACACACAAAAACTCTGATGGGAGTTCTTGACCAAATCATAGAATTCACCCTGGGACAAGTGTTGGGATTTGGACACAGTCAATTTCAAAAGGAAGTCTCTAGTTTTATACATTTTGGAAGACAATACTTGGCCAATTGAACATTAATTTAAACTTCTTCTGTTATAGAAGTGTATAGAATTATTTTGAGAACAAAAATGTGCATTTATGGATTATATTAGAAGAGCATTCTAGTATAGAGAGAAATACACACACAGGTTCCTTAGTAAATGGGTAGCACACATTCAAGAATATGATATGAGGTTAGCTGGACATATCCATAGCACATGTGAAAGGCCTGTCATGACTTTGGTCCTTATTCTATAGGCAGGCAGACTCCTCCCCATGATCAGTTAGTTCTAACAAGATACCAAATTGACTAGGACCAAATATATAGCATCATGTTAGTACTTTGTAGCTGAAAGAAAAAAGCTGACATGCTATTATAAATGTGGCAAGCTTGTAATAGGGCTACACTTCCACTTTGAAAAGAAAAAAGATAAATTTGTTCAATTGGCAGAATTAAGAATGTATCTCATCATCAAAGAAAGTAGATAATAAAAATAGTAATAGGGTACATATTTTTGTCCGGTCTCAGATGGTAGACCAGGGACTGTCAGTACGCTCTGAAAAACGGGCCTTATGAAACTGCAAGGTGAAAAGGAATCCCATTAGGAGATGAGAAATTATAAAACATTTTATACACTTGAAGAGGGAAAATCAAACCGGGGCAATTCTCACTGTGGTAAAAATTTCATTCTGAATTCAGAAAATGGCAAGTAGTGAAAATGGGAAATAGTATTGTTCCTTTGAAAGTAGCTGCTCAGAGATAGAAGATTGGAGGCCAAGGGGCGTTCAATTAATGCAACAAAGTGTGCAGAAAATGTGTCTCGTCGTTTTCCTCCAAAACTGAAAATACACCTAATCATTACTGTGCAAAAAAAAAAAGAAAAGAAAAAAGAAAGAAAGAAACTAAAAGCATGTTATGTATCACAGGCTATGTATTAGTTTTCTTAGCTGCTATAAGAAAGCACCACAAACAAGATGGCCCGGAAAGGTGCTGTCCTCAGTTCTAAAAGCTGGAACTCTGAAATCAAGGTTTTCATAGTGTCAGCTTGTTGTCTTTTGAGGGTAACGGAAACTTGGACGGGGAGGGATGAGGCAAACGTAATCACACTGCAGACTCCAGGGAGAAATTTCAGAGAACACTTCTGCTTTTATTGCAAGATACACACACTTATAGAGCAAAGGGCAGGAGGCATAACCATATGGGTCAGTCGCACACTGACTTTGCAGAAGCATGCGGAGGCAGGAGGTTGTATGCGTAGCTATGAATTGATTGCGTGGTTTTGGCGAAGGGAGGAGTCACGACAAAGCCGGCAGATCTGTTGTACGGCATATCCAGCCAAGCCTGGATTTGGACTTCACCAAATTTCCCTGAGAAGCACAGAGGAGATTGATTTTTTTTGTCTCCTCCTAGCTTTGGATCAGCAGTCCTCAGCTTTCCTTGGCTTGTAGCCACAAACAACACTATGATCACTTCCTCCTTTATCACATAGTAGACTGCTTGCATGTATCTGTATCTCAAGGATCTGTGAATGTTTGTCTTTGCTGCTCTTGCAAGGACTCTAGCCATGTTGGATTAAGCATTTACCCTGCTCTGGTGTGAACTCACCTTAACTTATTGTAACCATAAAGACCCTAATTCCAAATACAGTGAAATTCTGAAGTACTAAATGATAGGAATTCAGTATGTCTTTTGAAAGGATACAATTCAACCCATAACATATTGCTGTTGACCAGACACAAGAAGACTTACAGCTGGCCATGTAGCACTGTCATGTTTTTCTCAGTTCTAAGTGGATAGGAACAGCTCCTGAGAGGTACTCATTTTGGATTTGGATTTGCCTACCTGAAAAACTAAGTAAATAACACTACCACTAATAAAGCTCTACAGCAAGAATACCATTCATTTCAGTGCTGAAATCTAATTAAGGAACCCATTTTATTCCACTGAAATGTAACAATGAGTTATGAAGCATCACACAATGCACTTACCATATGCATTGACACATAAAGAATTGATTGAATATTGGAATCCTTTGCTCACTTAAATTGGGAGACAGGAATGATAGGCTGATGAGACGGCTGTTCCAGCTAAGTGACTATGTGCAAAATTTAATGCATCTGAAAGAAAAGAGCAATTGCCATGGGGATATTCTTACAAAGATATGGAATAGTGACAGGAATGACACAGTATTGAAAAACCTTTCTAATTTTTCTTCAGAGCTGTATCCCAGGTTGGTGGATGACATTGAGGGGTCTCAGAGAAAGAATCAGTTGCTGAGTACGACAATGCAACAGTGTCTTTAAAACAAGAGCCCATTATTCCCTGAGGAAGGGTCACTCCTTCTTTTCATCACTCATGAGTTTCATTTCTCTCCTACTCACTGGGAAGGGGAGGACAAGGTGTTTGCATCAGTGTCACCCCATCCCATGTGACTAAGAAGACACGGAGGGGAAATAGCTGATTAATTTACTAGTGTTACTAGTGTTACTAGTGTTACCAGTGTTACCCCTCTTGCTGAATTTAGCAGCCCAACTCTAAGAGGGAAAAAATGAGAATCAAGTCATGTCATATTCTCGTACAAACTCTTAATGTTGAATGTGATTATGATGTTGTATTCATAATCTAATAAATATAATTTTAAATAAAATATATTTTAAAAGAATATATCTTGGGTAAAAATTAATGAAAGATAAAAAGGAGAATAAGTATTTTATGATGTACAGACAAAAATTACACAAAGAGAAACTAACGTTAATGTGGTATTTCAGGACAAGCCCGTAACAAGATAATGTCACCTTTTACATGTATTTAAAGATGCTTGTCAAGAGGGAATAGTTGTTCACCTGCAGAAATTTCATGGTTGAAAACTGAAGTCAGTCTTCTGTAGCGTAATGACTATAAGCCTCGCAAATTAAAACCAACATTAGATTGGGGGTGAGGATTTAGTTCAGTGGTGCTGGTGCCTGCCTTGCAAGCCCAGGGTCCTGAGTTCGAGCTCTAGTAACCACATGCAGCAATGTTGGGCGTGGAGAATCACACCCACCAGCAATCTGTACCACATATCACAGTGCTGGGTGTGGTGGCTCATGCCTGTCATCCCAGCACTCAGGAGGCAGAGGCAGGAGGATTGCTGTGAGTTCAAGGCTGAGTTCAGGAACAGCCTGAACTACAAAATGAGACCCTGTCTCAAAAAAAAAACATTAGATTATGCTAATCTATTGGGTTTACATATCTAAAACTAATAGGTTCGATGCATGCTGCATTAGCCTATGACAATGTCTTTGGTATGCTCAACTTAATCATATTTGTAGGTTACAACTAATCTAACTAGATGGTAGAATCCTGGGAAAATCAATATTTGAAATTATAAATAATTATTCAAACTCTAGCCAGGCTACATGTCATCAATGACAACAATGTGTTTCATATTAGTCAACTCTGATCAGAGCATTATAAAAGAGACTGAGAATAGGTTTAGGAGTTTTAAGGTGAGCCAAATTATTGGCTGATTATCTCGTATTAGCTGCTTTAGAAATATGGAGGTTCATTAGAATGGGGAGTGACCTAGCGACATAACAGAGGTTCAGAAAAAAATGGAAAATAATTAATTTAAAAAATAGGAATAAAACAAGATAAAATGCCAGAATGGGAAAGATATACACTGACCCTAGAAAATATTTACTGCCTGTTTCTGCAGGTTGAAGACTTAACTAAAAACAATGATATGCTTGCTGTATATAATCTTTAAGATATTTAAATATTGTGCTAATGTGGTTGGTGATATAGTTCTTATCTGAATTTATTAACACAAGAATGTAAGAATTCCATGATGTAATTGGGCCTGACGACATCCTCCCTAGAGTTTTGGGAAGTTTTTAATTCTCCACGGTTATGTTCCTGACTTAAATTTGTGACAGATATTGGACTCCTCCTTATCCCTCTGCAAAAGAGTTTAAATTGCCTTCCTGTATCAGTAGCTCATCCTTTGGAGGCTATTTCCAGGCTCAAAATATAGAGAAACATTTAGATTGTCACGAAGCCTTAAAGCAAACATAGGCCATCTTGTACTCTTTCTTTTCTTTTCTTTTTTTTTTTTTTATGGTTGAACTGGAAGCACTTGACTTCAGCGTATTTTAGACAACCTCTTCTATTGATTTAACCTGAGGAATGAACTAAGTGTAAGTAGGAGAAGAAAATGACCACAGCGTATCATTTACTATCTAATTCTTACTAACATGCCCTCATTTACTCTGCTGTGCATTACAAAGGCTGTTTCTTGAGGTTGGAAAGCAAAACTGATGTTGAGAAGACTACTAGTCTCAAACCAAGAGAAAGAACCCATTCCACTGGTGGTGCATAAATATCAATGTATGCCATCTCCTTTCTTTGTAAATATTGTTTCCAAATTATAGATGATCTATTTAGATGCTGTTAGATTTTTAAACTAGATAAATTTCTTTTTTATCTACAAAGTTTTCATCCCTAGTGTCAGAAGGTTTGCATTATATGTTGAACCACTGTATGTTATTCACAGCAAAGCTCTTAAATACTAATTAACTTCATTTAAAGAAGAGAAAAAAGAAGTAGGTTCTAAATATAGCTATTCTAAACTCCAGTTCAATGTTGGTTTCCAGTATCATACTTGCCTCATTAAAAGTATTTATTTCTTTACCACTTTCCAACTCCAGCACAGAAGGTGATTTGAACAGTGGATTTCCCTATCTGCTCTTAGCTAGAAACATCACTTTAAAAGAAGGTATGTTGCTTCATTTTCTTTAGCAGCCAAGTAATTTGAACACTGCCATTTGATTTGCTAGAAAATTTTCTATCTCAAAGGTGTAGAACTGCAATACACTAAGCTGATCATCTTATGATCAAAAAAATTGACCATAGCTATGAGAATAACCTTTGAAAAGATTCTTAAACTAGCTGAAATAGCCAGGTGTGGGGTCCATGCCTTTAATCCCAGCACCAGGATGTGGTAGCAGAAGAATTGTCATCAGTACAAGAGCAGTCTGGGCTTCACAGTGAGTTCAAGGCCAACCTGAACTATAAAGCAAGGATTTGTCTCAAAACAATTTTAAAAAAATAAAATAGCCAAAATATCATATCATTTGCATGATTATATTAAAAATAATTACTGGGGCCAAATTATATAAGTATAATTTCTCTATCTCAACATGAATTGCATTCACAGTAGATATAATTTTCTGTAAATATGAATGAATGTTAACACTTTCTGGAAATTTCTTGAAGCCAGTTTATTGTGATCAGTGCCTCATTATCTTTTATTTATTCTTTGCCCAACAAGGTAACTGGGGCTCATCTTTTTTTAACTTCAACTAATTGTAATTCAAGGAAGAATCAAATGTGTTTTAAGGTCATACTCTCTACCATAAGTTTACCACATGTTGTAAAAATGAAACTTGGGCCAAGATAATGAGCCTGTGAGGCCCAATATATTGGGAACACACAAAGCTAGGAGAAGCTGGAAATCTAATACAACACCACAGGGCTCATAAGGGGCTAGCAGATTCTTCTCGGCTCCTCTTTTTAACCATGATTGTTATAATGTCCAGCCTCCTATTGGGCCTCTGTGGGAAAATGAAAAACAAAATGAATTTGCAGTTTTCCACCCAATGAGCAGGTCCTTAGGAACTTATTTTTAGAAGATAAACTTTGAGGACAAACATCAGGAGAAGGCATTATTAAAGAAAAAAAGTGTGATAGCAAAAGAATTAGGATACAAAGCACAGATCACAGTGGAATATTGATGAGGGAAAGCCATGATTATGAATAATATCCCTGCATAAATCTTTTTCTGTCTTTTTACATTTAATATCTCTTGGCCAAACTCCAATGGCTCCCGATTGCCTAGACAATACATTATAAGTGCTTAATATTACATCTGATACACCTCGCAAATTGGCAAGCCAACATTCCTCTTTTCTGCCTTTCCTCCCAGCCTGCCCCTCTCCACTTTGTTTTGATTTTTTTTTGTTTGGTTTTTTTATTTTTTTGAGAAGCTTTTCAAGATATGTGTTGGCCTTTTTTACTCCTTGAGACCACCATCCTCAGCCTTTTGTAATTTTGTCTCCTCTAGTAACAAGTTATATCTCTCTATAACTCAATTTTATCATGCCTCATGTTTTTAGATGATTTCTAAGAAAGTGGGTTCATGATTTCTTAAGATGCATTATTCTTTTTTGTTTTCTATTTTTATTCTTTTCAATAATATATCATTTTCAATTTAATGCTAATAAAGAGCAGCTGACTTCTTCCGTTGCTTAATGAAATTAAGATTTTGTTCCTTTTCATCACTGTTTCTGCCATAATCTTCGCATGATTTTGACCATTGTCCTGGTCAAAGTCAGCTTTAAACAGTAGCTATAGAAGTGGCTATCCTTATTTTATTACAGATAAACATTTATGAGCTGTATTAATTATTAATAAATATTAATTTTATATAGGTTTCTCCTAGATAGCTTTCTTTCAAGATTAGAAACTTTTCTGCTTGCAAATTTCAGATAGTTTATACAAAAGTTATGACTTGAACTTTACTAACTGCTTTCTGTCTCTGTTCGATAATTACTTTTTGAGCCTACTCATATCATGGCTTTACTAGGGAAGTTTGCCAAAAGTTTAAGAATAGATAATCCAGATTTCACAACATAAATAATAGTTCTCTATCTCCTTATTTGGTTGTGAATGGAGCATTCATAAAATTTATCTGTCAGAGTTATCAACACACAAATTAATATTTCATTATTGGTGATATTAAAATTATTAAAAATAAAAAACTATGTATACTATTAAGATTCACATTACATTGGTAATTTTCAAGCTATGCCCTCTTGGACTTTTTTTAAACAAAACCAAGACAAAAATAATAAATTAGAAACTAAAAGAACAGTGTTTTCTTCCCCCTTGCAAACAGTGTAACCTCCAAGAAATTCACCTTTTTTTATTTACATATTATATGTACGTATAAAGCACTATTATTATACTTGATCTTTATGTCATATTTTTGAGTAATGTGAAAATAAATTAGACAGATCTTATAATATAAGTACACAACATCCATTCATAGCAAAATTGGCCATGTCAACCTTCTCAATTCACTCTATTTTATTTGTAAAATTCATTCAAATGCATAAATCCTTATGTTGAGGAAGGACTGGTGGAATGTAAAGATACATTCCTCTTCTCAATAAGATTGTTCTTTTCAAAGGTTTATATGCAGCTCTCAGACTACTGAGCTTTCAAATGACTCTCAACCCTACCAGGCCACATTATGACTGATTACATGGCCTTTCCATAAAAATATTAAAAGTCATATTTTACTTTCCCACGAGACAAGCACAGATATATAAACATTATGTAGTAAAACCTAAAAGTTCTTCCTCAGATTTTAAAAGAAGTTCAAATATTTGTCTAGTCTCCTAATGATATGCAAAGACAGCTGCATCTAGTAGATAAGTCAGCCCTAAAGCTGAGGTCAGTATTTCAAAAACAAATAAGAACACAAGATTCTCTCAGGTAATATAAATGATGGAGATCGACTGTAAATGACATGTTAATTGACAACCTTGTTCCTCTCTACTGACGAGACACCTCGTCAGGTGAGGAGAGCACGCGAAGGAATGGAAAAACATGCTTGAAACGCTACGGCTCATCACGGGGTGGTCCAGTGCTTTCAAACATTCTCATGTACTTGAATCCAAACTGCAAGTGCAGATTTTGATACCGTATCCCCTGACCCCGAAATACTGACTTCTAATTCACAACTAAGATGCAATGCAGACAAAACTAAACAAAGCAGGTCTTCCTGCTGACCTGGGTTGTTGGGAACCGATTTATAGCCTGTGGATCAATAGGCAGAACTTGAGGAAACGGTAATAGAGTGGTCTGGGATTCAAGATCGAGCTTTCTTCTCTAGTAGCCTGGGTTTACTTAAGAAATTTTCCTGGAGAAAATTAACTTCCCTTCAGATCAAAATGTCTCAGAGGGAAAAGGAGGCAGACGAGTACCTAACTCTCTTACCTCCTCGGCAGCAGTGTGCCCCTCTTCCTCCCTTCCCCGTGTTCTTCCTCACTCGCCAGGGAACTGGGACATCCGGTTCCGGTATCCTCCCCGGCTATCACACTCCAGCATGAGTGCACCCAGAGAAGCCGCTGCTCCCTCCTAACCCAGGCCACTTCAGACTGCCGGCAGCCTGTTTGAAGAGGGGAGGGACCACCTGGAGGAAAGGAGGGACCTGAGCCCCTTATTTGCATACTGACCATTCACTGTTGATTTTCGGCCCCGCCTCTCCCTGAAACAGGCCTGGAATTGCTATATAAACAGCCACATCTTGAGTCCTAGTTAGGAGGCCTTCCTCTCATGCTGCAGCTCATTCCTTGTGAAAATATAAA
>PVIR01041530.1:0-12737 GCA_004026965.1 Petromus typicus
TAATTGTTTCCTTGAAAATAATACCTACCTGGAAAATAAGTTATAGGATGATTTTTGAAGAGACATTCCTTGAGCTCAGGACTAATTTAACCAAAATTAAAAATATACTTACTCCTGAGATGTTAATTTCTTTGATAACATATTGTCTGCCATCCTCTGTAGATTTAACAAGAATGGCTTTTCCAAATGAACCTTGTCCAATCTTTTGTAGCTTAACATACTTCTCCATGCTTCTTTTTCTAAGGCATCTTTATTTGTATGCTACACATAAGAAGAAAATTGATAAAAGAGTAAAAACAAGTCTTCCATAAAAAATTATAATGCTTAATTCAAAAACTATGCCAAGCTAATTGATTGAAGTTTTTAGTAGCTTTGACAACAGCAATTTCAAGGAAGTGGTAATTCATGAGACACCAGAGTACAATATACTTACAGCAAAAGCTTTAAAAAAATGATAGGAAGAAAAAGTCATAAAAGCAATAATCAGCACAGCCTATTGACAAGATCATTAATGAGGGTATACATAAATTCATGGTTAATCTGAAACTAACCAACATCTAACTCACCCAATTTAATCTCTGTATTTCCATTCACAGTAAATAAGTTTCCAATGCATGATTCCTTTCATGGAGAAAATGAGGTGTCAGGAAACTATTTGTGACAGTTTAACATATTTCTCACTATAAACTTAAAAACTGGTGGTATCATTTCATCCATCAATACTAAATTTGTTTAATTTTATTTTGCTTCTAAGAAAGAAAGATTCAATCTTCTTAAGTGACAAAATTCATATTCTGGGCCTATAAAACTAAAAGACTATAGCAAAATCAATAAAATGATTATGCTTAATAAAATTTTATGGGCAAGTGTGTTTCTCCACCTTATAAAACATTATAACAAATTCTATTTCAAAACTTCTACAGGAAACCAGAAAGCTTTTAGCAATATCAGAGAAATTTAAAAAAAATTATTATAGCACTTAAGTGTAACTATGAGTTAAAAAGGAAAAGTCATTTCAAACATAAAGCCCAAGCTGTATCAATTGGCAGAATATAATAGCTACCTGGGAACCAGCCAAAACTTAATGATCTCTCCAGTACTTGAATGCTCAATATATTATATCAGTATGCTATTTAGGAAAAAAGATATGATAAACTCAACATAGGAAACTAAATTTTATAAGACAAATTATATTAAATAATAAGGACATAATGAGATTATTTTAATATTTTTTATCACACTGTGACTTTTAGCCAACAGTGGAAAAACAAAATTAGTCAATGTGGCCAATTTCTTTCTAGGGATTACAGTAACAAGATGGAAGCTTTTAAGGCTGTACTTGCTATCAACCACTCTGCTGAGCACTGTGGTTCTGACACTCAGTGAACAGAAGGGAAACTACTGCTCCGGGTATTGAAGAAAGGTGACGCCAAATGACATAAATAATATGAAGCCAAATAGATACGTTTCCAAATAATGCAGGTCTTGAGTAGATGAGTGTCAACAAATGACATGCCCCTCTTTTTGTACCAATGTATATAAAAGTAAAAGAAAAAAACATTAAAGATAATAGGTTACTTTTAGTGTTTGTAACACATTTAACTGAGTGCCTTACTTCATAGCTATGAGATTTCTCAACTGAATTAAAACTCTAGAAAAAAATTTTAAATCAAATGAAATAAAAGATAATAAAATATACTGGCCACATTTAAAAACATATCATGTAAATTACATAAGAAACTTGATTTGATTTGGTTATTGTAATAAACTAAATTATAAATGTTAGTAAATGTTTCCAACAAAATCATAATGAAAAATTATAATACCAACTTGACTATAGTATTCTTAAGGCCTAAAAGTACAAAAACTTAATTGCTGCAATACATAGCTACTATTTAGGATATTCATAACACAAAATTTCAGATTTATCTGTACTGGAGGTTTCTGAAGAAATGATATAACAGAGTGATGAATTAAGAATCAAGAAAAAAATAAAACCTATATAACGAAAATCTAACCCCCACTTAGTCTTAAGCTTCAGTTTCTACATCTAGAACACTAGAATTTAAACATAATGAGATATTAATATTATTACCAATACCAACAGTCTATAACTCAAGAAGAATAAAGTTAGTAGGTTGGAAAATCAGAAGCTTCAACACTGATTAGAATTCCAGGGCTGGGGGGCCAGGGATTTAGCTCAGTGGTTCCAGCGCCTGTCTTGCAAGCGCAAGGACCCAGGTTCGATCCCCGGTAACCACACACAATATTGGGCCTGGAGACTCACCTCAGCAGCAATCAGTACCACATACCACAGTGCCGGGTATGGCGGCTCACGCCTGTAATCCCAGCACTCGGGAGGCAGCAGCTGGAGGACTGCTGTGATGTGAGCTGGAGGCTGAGCTCAGGGCCAGCCTGAACTACAAAGCGAGTCCCTGTCTCAAAAAAAATAGAATTCCAGGGCTGGAATAATACAGAAACATGGCCAAAGCCTATGAAGAGGCAAACAACGTATAATTTGTCTCTTTTGTATCTTCCATTTAAGTAACTGCCCGTTTTGCATCTTGACAGGATACTGGCAGAGGTGAAAATGAAAGCACCACGAATGGCTTGAAAGATTAAGTGGAAGTTAACATGATAAATGGTGCAACACCAATATGATCAGGATAATGTAGTTAATATCAGACAATTCCACTCTCAAAACAATTGAAAACCCAATATACATAATAACAGACAGAAACTGAAGGGCTACAATCATTGAGAGGTGGGAACATATGAGTAGATTCTGTATTCACCCCAATCTCTTCCCAGAAAACATTTTCCAAATGCCACAGTATAATGGAGCCTAAGAATAATGTAGCACTCTTGGGGCTGAGGAAAGAAAGAATTCATTGTTCAGAACTACCAAAGTCTTGAAGAGGAGGAAAAAGAATGGAAAAAGCTCAAAAATCTGTGATTAAATTCCATTCCTGTCAGCCTATTTCTAAGCTATGCAGACATAAGGAAATAAACTCACCCCAGAAAATAGACTCATCCCAATAAAGCCGGAAAGTAACCATTTATACAAACACTACTGACAAAGCAAAACTGACAGTTTTCATTAACACACGGGAGCCAGAACTTCTGTGGCTTTTTATTTACATCAAGCATCCAAAAATTATGAGGCATCTAAACTGTAGTAAGAAGACTCACAGATAACTGAAATACAAAGTCATCAAATGGGACTTAACTTAATTAGTATGGTACTGGAAAGAAGAGGAAAAGAGGTACAAAGGGGATTTTTAAAAAAAAGAATTGAAATTTATATGTAACAGTTAAGTGAACATTCTAGAACTAAAACATAGAATATATTAAGAACTTATACAAAGACATTATAGTAAACAGGACACAGTAGAAGATACTACTAGTAACTTCAAAAGTGGACCAAAATAAAATATTCAAAAAAAGAATAGAAGAGGAATAACAAAGAATTTTTTTAAATGTACAAAGGGAAAGAAAGAAGAAAAATATAAAGATTTAAATTCTCAATCTAAATTAATGTTACTCTAAAAAAACACTGCATTGAGGGTGACTGTGACTAGACAAGCTGACTTTAAAATTTATACCAAAAAAAAAAAAGCAAGAACAGCAGGTACCAGGGGCACACCTGTGATTCCAGCGCTGGAACACGTAGGGCAGGAGGATCACGAAATCATGTGTCTAAGGCAACCTGAGCTGAGGAATGAGTTCCAAGCCACTCTGAGCTACATACTGAGATGCCGAAAGAAAAAATTAAATATATATAGAGAACAAGGAAGAAGGAAGGAGCAGCACAGGAGCAACACCAGCAGCAGCTCTAGTAGCAAAAACAAAAGTGGCCAAAAAATACTGAAAAGAGAAGGCACTAAAAGTAAATTTGTTCTAGATGATAGCAAAGCATATTATAAATCTAGAAGAATTACAAGATAAACAATCATATCATCTAAAGTCCAGAAATCAAAAACTTTTAAAACCCGGTGATTAATCAGGGTGGAATTTCAAATCAGTAGAGAAAACAAAGATTTTGAAATAAATAGCTCAAAGAAAACAGGCAAGTAGATAGCCATGAGGGATGAAGCCAGACATACTTCTTCATGTATATCAACCTAAATTCTAGTTGGAAAAAATACTCAAAAATAAGAAAACACATAGTAGTCAAATAAAACATAGGAGAATGTTTTATAATGATAGAATGGGTAGTTTAATTATGCCACAAAATAAAAGAACTTTGAGTCATTAATATGGCTACAGAAAATTCTGCATAGCATAAATTCAAATGATAATTCAGTTTTTTTCTTTAAGCTTACATCACCAAAGGCTCATTTTTCTAATGAACATGTAATTACAGAGCAAAAAAAAAAAAGAAAAATAAACAAAGAATATAAAGTCAAAAGTTAAAAACTAAGTATGGTTCATGGTCCTTATCTATAATACCAGTATTCTGAGAGGCCAAGGCAGGAGAATTAAGTTTGAGCCCAAACTTGAAAACTGTGTTTTAAGAAAGGGGAGAGGCTAGGGATGTAGCTCAATGTTAAAGTCCTGAGTTCAAACCCCAGTACCACAGAAAAAGGAGAAAAAAAAAAAAAAAAGAACAAAAAAGGAATGTAAATGATGGTAAAATGTGGAAAAGTATCCAATCTTCTAGAAAGAAAATTAAACAGAATTTTTTCAGCGGTAGAGATAAGTTTTATGTTATATATAATTCGCTACAATAAGAAAAAGTGTAAGAGATAGTATTTTTTAACCCTTAGGGTGACAACATTCAGAAACTTTATTTTGTTTTTTTATTGTTGTTGTTTGTTTGTTGAGACAGGGTCTCCCTTTGTAGTTCAGGCTGGCCCTGAGCTCAGCCTCAAACTCATCAAAACATCACAGCAATCCTCCTGCCTCTGCCTCCCAAGTGCTGGGATTACAGGTGTGAGCCACCACGCCCAGCACTGTGGTATGTGGTACTGATTGCTGCTGGGGTGAGTCTCCAATGCCCAGTACTGTAAGTGGTTTGGGGATGGAAACCAGGCCCTTGCGCTTGTAAGACAGGCGCGCCAGAACCACTGAGCTAAATCCCTGGCCCCGCAGAAACTTTATTATTATTCTGTTTTGGACTGGTATATAAGAAACAATATAGCGACAGTTTAAATTGGCTCCAGTACTAAGTAAAATAATTTAGCAGTATCTAACAAAACACAGATATACTTTGATTCATAATTGTATTTCTAGGAATTAACTTTGTAACTATTTCCAAAGGTAGATGAGTATGGTGTCAAATGTCTGTAATCCTAGCACTGTGGGAAGATAAGGAAGGAGGATTCCAAATTTGGTTCAGCCTGAGTAATTCAGCAATTTAGTAAGACCTTGTCTCAAAATAAAAAAAAAAAATTTTAAAGGGCTAGAAAAAAATTTTTAAAAGGACTAGAGATGTAGCTCAGTGCTAAGGCTCTAAGTTCAGTTCTCAGTTCCCATGAAAACAAATCAAAACAAAAAAACTCCACATATATTGGCAATGATATGTGTACAGTAAAGTTATGCTCAGTAGCACTATTGCTAAAGGCAAACTAAAAAATAACCATAAACAACAAAAGTACTTATGGATTAATTTATAAGTATTAGATTTTTTAAAGGATTAAAATAATAAATATAGTATACAATAATCCTCATTACTCATGAGGGACATGTTTTTTGGGTTTTTTTTGGTTTTTTTAAGGTTTTTTGAGGCAGGGTCTTGCTTTGTGGTTCAGGCTGGCCCTGAGCTCAGCCTCAGACTCACATAACAGCAATCCTCCTGCCTCTGCCTCCCAAGTGCTGGGATTACAGGCGTGAGCCACCATGCCCGGCACTGTGGTATATGGTACTGGTTGCTGCTGGGGTGAGTCTCCATGCCCAGTATTGTATGTGGTTTCTGGGGATCGAACCCGGGTCCTTGCGTTTGCAAGACAGGTGCCGGAACCACTGACCTATATCCCCGGCCCACATGAGGGACATGTTTCATGATCCCCAGTGAACGTTAGATAGTACCAGATCTCATACTATATCTTCTACACATAAGTACCTGTGATAAAGTTTAATTTATTAAAATTGGTACTGTACATTAACAATAATAAAGTATAATGATTATAACAATATATTGCAAAAAAGTTATGTAATCTTTTAAAAGATATCTAGTGTACTATTGCATTTTTAAAGCAGTACTTTATAGCTTTTCTTTGGCATATCAAATTGTAATCATTACTTCTCTGGTACTTTGGGGCCATTAAGTAAAATGAAGACTATTTGAACATTAATGCTGTAAAATGAAGACTATTTGAACATTAATGCTGCTATAATGTAACAGTTTACCTGACAATCTGTGAAAGCCACTAAGTGACAGGCAGGTAGTATACTTGGAGTGTGTATATGCTGCACAAATGGATGATTCATGTCCCAGATAGAAGAGCTCATGCTACTCAGAGTGATATATAATGTAAAATTTAGGAATTATTAATTTCTGAAATTTCCCACTTAATGAAACTACAGTTGACTCTGGATAAATCAAACTTAATATAAGGGGATGAATCTATTATTATTTGTGTAATAAAAGAAAATATATATATCAACACCTATGTTTATATTAACTTATGTAGGCATATATTTGTACACATGTATAGACATGTGCCATGAATACTTTTGTTTGCAAACAATTTGGTTTGCTAACAGAAGTATCTGGCAAACCTTTGTTTTTGTTTGCAAACATTGCATCACATGACAAACATGATTAAGAACATCTTCCCTCCACAAATACAAATGTGACCACCCTTTCCAGAACTGCGGAATAAATTAAGTTCTTGAATCAAGGTACTTCTGCAATACCTCTCAAAGGTTGAATGATAAACTACTAATATTGACTGCCTCCAAAGAACAGAAATGAGTAGTTGAGAGGAAGTTTTTCATGTATTTTTTAAAATTTTGAACCACATAACTATATTATATATTCAAAACACACCAGCATACCACAATAACCTAATGTGGGAGCATATGCCTGTATTCCCAGCACTCGAGAGGCTGAGGCAGGAGGATTGCAGTGTGTTCAAGGCCAACTGGACCACAAAGTGAGTTCAAGCCCAGCTTGAAATACATGGCAAGATCCTATCTCTAAAACAGATAAACAACTGAAAAATAAATAAAATTAAAATTTAAGAAAACAGTTAAAATGCTAATAGAAGTCTGAGGAACACTAACTAAATTTCCTCTATTTAAATCCTTAAATAATTTCCCATTTCCAAACTGACCACCTTGACATTTAGTTTTTCTATGGCATCAAGCTTCTTTTCAAGTATGAATTATGTTCCAGAAAAACTATCTCAGCCTCTAGCTGAATTAAATAGCTTCCTTCCCATTTTTCTAACAATTTCTTTAAAGTAAGCAATGTGTGACATAATAAAATTTGTGTAACACACATGAAAAATGTTAAGAGTATATGAATGAAAATCTGTACCTTCCTTAATCTGAAACACATGCCAGTAGGCACTCAGCCTCATCGGCTGTTCATGATATTTGATGAAAGCTTGTCCTCAAACATTAGTAAAGGAATGGCAACAGAACAAGTTTTTTGTTACTGCCTACAACAACAGTTCATACATATAGTTCTCTCAAACAATAAATATCAATTTGAGTTAAGAGAGAGGGTCAATTTATGTTTGCTATTTGTAATTGCTCAAAAAAGCAGAAAACAAAAGTGGGATTATTTTTCTTCTCTGTAAGTCTATTCAATAGTGGGAACTATTAACAGGCAAATAAAGACTTACTCATGAAGAAGTATCATTTTCATGACTTGGACTAGAAGGCAGAAGATTAGACAGAGGAAAACTGGAATACGGTGTCAATGCATTATTAACATGACCTCAAAAGAACTGCTGTGGACAAGCCCCAAATCCTTTACTAAATATCTGACAGTGACTTTTACTGTGCAAAAACCTGTTTTCCTACAAATTAGAACAAGCAACTCTAAATGTAATCAATCTGTAAATCCTCTAACACCAGACAAATCTAAACTAGGAACAAAGAACCACTTCTCTTAGTGTTTGGCTGCCCTCCATCAACCCTAAATTTGCTGCATCATAAGAGGCCATTATTAGCTTAAATTGGATGCTACTTTTAATGTTTCATAAATATTTCTGATATAATTTTCCCTGGCAGTGAAAGAAAGGTAGTGCTTTTTGGAGCAAATTTTATTACATCATTTTTTTTTAAAGCCCGTATAAAAAGTCATTGGGAGCAGGAAGATAGCCCAGTGGCACAGGACTTGTCTAGCATGAATGAGATTCAGCGTTCAATCCTCAGCACCATCCCTACCCGGCTAAAAAAAGTTACGACGAACTCTTAAAGTAGAACTTTTACTATCTTACATATGAAAATATCAAATCAGTAATAAGATTACAGGATAACCAGTTAACTGCTATTCATTTTCTCTACTTATTCGAAATACAGGTAATTTACAATGAAGCAATTTATGCCTATCCATAGGAAGATTTCTATTATTATTTTTATTCCACTGTTACTCTAGCTTTTAAAATGTCCAAGTATTGCTCTGAAATATATACAGTTCGTTAGGTAACATTTTGGTGAAATCCATGCAATCTCTATATAAATAAATCTAAACACATCTCATTTCCAGTATGATTTTACTCTTTTGAATAAAGTTACGCTTCCCAGGCGTACGTACTCACCTCGATGACACAACACTTTAGTAGTAATAACGGTGATGACCGATCTGGTGGTCTTCCTATAGAACTTAACAAGGCAGAGGCACCATCCTGCATTTTGAAAATGACATCCTGAAAGAGAAACCAAATCTGTCTAAACACCAGCTGTCTCACAGCCCCGACTGAAAGGGAGCAAGAGACTCCCACACCTGCCACCCGTCTCCGGCTAACACCTCAGGCTGGACTCTGTCCTGCCTGCACAGCGCCCGTAAGACAGACCTACGCTGCTAGGAGCAAGTAAACTGGTTTCTGACCACCTTGGAAACGGCGGGCGGCAGCAGGGGTAGTGCTTCGTTTACCGCCTCTCCACCACAAAGGTCGTCCCTAGTGGCCTGAGGGCGGGGGCTGCGGACCGACAGTATTTGGTACCGGGAGACTACCTGAGTGCACGTCCTCCTGCCTCGCCACACTGGCTTTAAACTCCAGGACAGGAGAACAACAGATGACGCCTTCAGGACGAGGACTACAACCCTAGTGCCCCAAACCCTAAGGCGAGGGCAGATGAAAGGGGAGCGGCCGGCGCGTCACTGGCGCGGACAAGTGACGTCACGAGGAGTCGGCGCGCGGCAAGAGCCCGGGCGCGCGAGCCGAGCAGGCTAGGAACCAGGAGAAAGCCAGAGGGTGTGGCTGAGATGAGAGGGGGTCGGGTGAGGCAGAGACCAGGAGGGAGAATTCGCGAGTGGAAACTAACTTGGAATAAACATACTATAAAACTTTACGTATTACACAAAGACAGAAACTTTTTTCCTAAGCTATGAGTCTTCCTACTTAATGATAACCAGTTTTAAAAAGTAATTTTGTTTTAAAAACAAGACTTTCCAAATATGTTTTGGATAAATAAAACAAGGCAGTATTTTTAAGACTTTACATTTTTAACAAGACAGTTTTCTGTGTCTTTACCTCTACTATGTATGAGTTGTATGTCGAAGGGTTTGACAGTGTATATATAGTATCTTTTAAGAATCTTAGCGGCAGAACTTGCAAAGATACATAGATACTCTTGAAATGAAATACCACTGTCATCCTGAGTAGCCCTACTATTAGGCTGCGAAGCTATTAGGTTGCCTTACCTAGAGTAACCTCGGGAAGTGGGCCAGTTCAAATTTGACGCTGAAGGATAGTGACTTGTAGGGACCTTGTTTTGTCCTCTGGTGTTTCGCTTCTTTGCCAGAAGATGGCACTGCAAGTCACCCAAGCTGGCACCCTGGAGAGAATCTGCCTTGAGTTACCCCTTCAATCTCCGTGAAACAACTTGCAAATTATTCTCAATGGTTTTCTCTCTTCCAGGCTAATCCCCCGAGATCCCGCCCACTTCCAGTTAGAAAGAATTTTGGTGTCTGAATGCACAATAACTCTAGTTCTTCCCACATCTGTTTGTACAGAAAGATGATATGAAAACATTGCCAATTGCTAATCTAATCAAATTCTTTTTGCTGTTTACATAGGGGGGTGGTTATTCAGATATGTCCTTAGATAATATATCCTTAGGGTCCTCCCTTCAACTGCTGGTGGGAATATTAAATAGCTGCAGTGTAGAAAGTGGGTTAGCAGTGTGCATCTTAGCAGTTTTAGTTCTATGACCGGCAGTCCAAGATGTATACACAAGGATAACTACTATTGTTCTAACAAGAAAAAACAACGTAAATGTCTTACAAAAAGGAATTAATTAAATTACAATACATTCAAATAATTTAACGTTGTAGGGCCGGGGAGTTAGCTCAGTGGTTCCAGCGCCTGTCTTGCAAGCGCAAGGACCGGGGTTCGCTCCGAAGTAACCACATACAATACTGGGTGTGGAGACTCACACCCAGCAGCAACCAGCACCACACACCACAGTGCCGGGCGTGGTGGCTCACGCCTGTAATCCCAGCACTCGGGAGGCAGAGGCAGGAGGATTGCTGTGATGTGAGTTTGAGGCTGAGCTCAGGGCCAGCCTGAACTACAAAGTGAGACCCTATCTCAAAAAAAAAAAAAAAAACCCAAAAAATAATTTAACGTTGTAAAGACATGACAGAGGGTGAGCATATCTATTTTCCTTTACACATAGAGATGTCCTTGATATATTGTTGAGTAAACCAGATAACCCCACCAAAACTCAGAAAATTATCTGATGATTTCCCCTTCTGGTTTATAAGCCAGTGTGCAGTCTAATGTTTTTTACAACAGGAATCTTTGGGTTTCTTTTAAATTTCTAAACACAAATATTTATATAGTTTTAATCCTTTAAAATGGGGTCATAGTATACAGTTTTGAATTTGCAATTTTTATTTAACAGTATATCATAAACATTTCTCGACAGATCAACTAATTCATGTCAATGACATTCATATTCCAAACATGGATGTACCCAAAGGTCCACACTCAGTAAATTCGGAGATTGTTTCCAATGGTATTGTTATTTCTAGGGATAGATTCTTTTTTTCTTGAGACAGGGTCTCACTTTTGTAGTTCAGGCTGGCCCTGAGCTCAGCCATGCACTCACAGCCATCCTCCTGCCTCTGCCACCTGAATGCTGGGATTACAGGTGTGAGCCACCACGCCCAGCACTGTGGTATGTAGTTCTGATTGCTGGTGGGTGTGAGTCTCCATGTTGGGCATTGTTGTATGTGATTACTGGGGACTGAACCTGGGCCCTTGCCCTTGCAAGGCAGGCACCGGAACCACTGAGCTAAATCCCCGGCCCTAGGGATAGATCCTTAAAGGTAGACTTACCGTGTCAAAATTATGCTTTTTCACATTCATACTCTTGTGATTTGGATATCTATCGTGTTATGAACTCCTCTAAAACTTAGCGACCTAAAGCAACAGTAATTTATCATTTCTCACAATTTTGTGAGCCAGAAATCCAACAGGGTTCTGCCAGGTGGTCTCCTGGTTCTGCATGATTTCAGCTGAGATGATTCACTTAGCCCCCTTCAGCTCTGCTGGACCAGAACAGCCAAGAGGCTTCACTCACATGTCTGAGCACTGGTGTTCCTTCATAACCTCTCCGCATGGGCTGTCATATTTTAAGTAAGACATGGAAAAATGCCATGTTTTGTAGGCTAGGTTAGGAAAAAATATGACATTATTTTTGTCATATTCTAGGACAAAATAAGGTTCACAAGCAGGCAAAATTACAAGGACAAAGTCCTTGACTGTCACATTTGGAAAGTGTCTGCCACATCCTGAGTGTTAAGGCTTGTGTTCAGATGTCGCTCCAAAGCCTCATGCAATCGTGGGGGGGGGTGACTATTGAGGATGCTAGGATTAAGGGTATGTGATTACTAAATTAGTCCACTGATGAGTTTGGCACCTCCCCTAAGGAAGGTAGCCAGACAGAATATAAGAAGGACAGAAGATAAGCTGCTATGGTTGTTTGTAGCTTGGTGCTTATTGCTGCCGCTGCTTGTCTTCTGCAATACTCCACTGCCATGCCACTCTGCCTTGGAGCCAGCATGTATAGACTGAAACCACTACAAACTGTAAGCCAAAATAAATCTTTTTTCCTTTACTTTGGGTGTTGGATATTTTGTCTCAGCAACAAGAAAAGTAACTAATACCCTGGGTTACTTTTAAGAAGCCTAATAAATTCATGCTCTCAACAGCTTTGTATAATTGCCCATTTCCACAAGCATTGTCTCTACTAATTAAAAAAAAAACTTGAATTTCCTCTAGGATTGTCTTTCATATCCTTCGGTTCTTTTTTATTACACTGTCTTTTTACCTTTTTGTAGGGACTATTTGTAAATATGGAATTATCCATTTATTATATTATGGAACAAATGTTTTTCTGCCAGTCACTCACTGATTGGTTATTTGTTTTATGGTAGATTTGATCATATAGAAATTTATAAATTTGGGGCCGGGGAGTTAGCTCAGTGGTTCCGGCGCCTGTCTTGCAAGTGCAAGGGCCCGGGTTCGATTCCCCGGTAACCACATACCATACTGGGCGTGGAGACTCACGCCCAGCAGCAACCAGCACCACATACCACAGTGCCGGGC
>PVIR01041531.1:0-12088 GCA_004026965.1 Petromus typicus
GCCTCTGCCTCCCGAGTGCTGGGATTACAGGCGTGAGCCACCACGCCCGGCACTGTGGTATGTGGTACTGGTTGCTGCTGGGTGTGGGTCTCCACACCCAGTATTGTTATATGGTTACCGGGGAATCGAACCCGGGTCCTTGCGCTTGCGAGACAGGCGCCAGAACCACTGAGCTAACTCCCCGGCCCTAAGTCTGGATTTTTGAAGCTCGTCAAAGCAGCCATTCTCCAAGCAGCCTGTAGCCAAACCCCTGAGCGCTCGCAGAGAACAGGAAAGTCTCCTTCACTAAACAGCTCCCAGTTCCCCCTAGCTGTCCCCCACGCCAGGTGGAGCAGTGCACATGTCTTTCAAAGCCTTTTCTAGCAGCAAGCACATTTCCTGACATGAATCTCGTTCTCTTTCAGGTCTTTATTGTGCCCCTCCTCAGGAAGTCTAGTGAAATAGTTGAAGCTGTAACGCAGCGTCGTTTTCCTCACAAATTTAGCAAAGGTGAATTCCAACTTGTGAGAAAGATACGAACAAAAAGTCACACCTAAAAAGTTATCAGAATTGCTATTTTAAAACGACCACCAAAGACTGTCTTCTCTAAATGCCAGTGGACACAGGATACCACATCTGTCTGCTAGGATTTTGAAACTTTCCAGCACCTACTGGGGATATATTCAGACCGGATACAGTAGTTCAATGGCTCATTCATTTTACTAGTAAGCAGTACAAATTGTTAAAGGATTTCTCATTTTACAAGCCTGGTGCCACAATGTGTCTATTAACAAGATATCCAGCAAGCTTCATAGGAACCCAGAGAAGCACTCCCAGCATTCCCCACGAGGGCTCCTGTGGTGGGAAAAGGGAAGACCTTAGAGTAACTTTGATGAGTTGTGTGCGTGTCTGTAACAAATGCCCTCTGGATCTAAGTAGGCGCTTCTGAAACAAACAAATCAAAAGATCTCACGTCTATAATTTCTTTGTCGAAAGACTTTTTACTTCTCCTTTAAGACCTTAAATCTTAATCCCTAATTTTGGCTCCGTGACTATATATCTTCTGTGGATTTCCTGCAAATTACAACATTAATTTTTACATTGCTTTACTAAATAGTTCGATTTTTCTTTTTAGTTTCTTTTTTATTTTTATTAACACATCTGCGGTACATCAGGATTATATGCATCACGGGGTGTAGGTGGAGCTGAGCAGCCATCCTAAGCTCTTACATCCCAGCTCCACCTCCCCCGCCCCTCCCGCCCTCTCCTGGTCCCCTTCCCATCTGCAAAAGCTCTAGCTACTCATTTCCTGTTATCCATCCTAGACAGTCCCGTTTTTAATCATTAAGAATTCAACACTTAGTAACTTATGTGTGAAGGTTTTTCCGTAACAGGGACACTATGGTGAGTACAAGGACTTCGTGCCGGTGCGCAGTAGAGGAACCCTGTGTGACCCTCTATTAACACCCGCAGCCCGAGGCTGCTGATGAAGAGCCGCGCTGTGGAGGGCTCACTTTCGTTGTTTGTTTGACTTTCACATCTTCATGTTCACTGTGCCTTTATGTTCATGCTGCAGGTGTCCTTCAGGACAAGCCTGTGGATCTCCATTGTAACGACTGGACCCCAGCAGTGGTTTTAATCAAAGAAAGAACGAAAGATTCCTAGAGGACGATTTCTCTTTTAACATGTACAGCTGGCCCTCCACATCTGTGGATCTCACATCCACAGATTCAACCAACAGCAGAACAAAACTATTTTTCAAAACATCTTTTCGGTTTGCATTTGTGCGGGACATGCAAGTTTTTTCCTGTCATTGTTCCCAGACGATACAACGTAACAGCCGTGGGTGGAGCGCCTTGGGCCGTCCCGCATCCTGCGTGGTCTGGAGATGATGAGCAGCCCCGTGAGGGCGCGCGTTTGTCATGTGAGTCCTGCGCGCCAGGCGCAGCACTTTGGCAACTGTGAATGCGTTTGTACCACCGCCGCGGAGGCCTCACCGTCCTGCTTCCGCCTGTCCACCCAAACCGGAGCAGCCCTCCTTCCGCGTTGTAAATCCACCCGGTCCTTTGTTCCAATTACATGCTCTTCCCTCATCCTTGCTTTGGGCCAGTTAAATCATAGGAGAGCTTCCTTCTGTGGCGAGCGGGCAGGTTGCTGTTCGCGAAGTTCTGCCCACAGAGAGGGGGAGTCTCGTGGTTGTCCTCGGGGCCGTGTGGGCTCCGCGAGAGCCCGGAGCCTCGGAGCTCCTGCTGGGCAATGTCCCTGAGCCGCCCTTCCGTGTCTTCAAAGCGCTCGTGGCGCCCCCACGGGAAGAGCCAAGCTTTCCAGGGCGTCAGGAGGTGCGCGTCCGCGGCTCTCCTCTCGCGCCGTCTGCCTCAGGAGCAGGCACTCCGCTGCAGGCCTGAGGGGACCTACTGGCTCAGAACCCAGGCCACGTCTGGCCAGTCAACACTCAGGTACTTTGTCAGCGTCACCACCAAGGTGAGGACGCTATTCCCAGGACAGAGACCCCAGCCAGGGCAAGGGGACCCCAGTGGCTGCGTGGCACCTTTTGGAGACATGTTTGGAGACTTGTCTGAGAACTCGGGGACGGCTGTCGGTACAGATAGAGGCTGAGTGTAGTGCACAGGAACCCTTCCAACAAGGAAGTCTTTTCCAAGATGTTAATAACGCCAGGGTTTGAAAACCCTTTAAGGAAGTGGAAAGATGGTGGATTTAAAAATATTCTGTTTGAGCCTTGCAAAGGATGACCACCCACGCTCCACTGAGCCCTTAGAGGTGGGAGCAGAACAAGTTGCCAGACCTTATCCCGAGGGACTCAGGAAGCCGGGAGGACCGGTGGGCACACAGACAAGGCACAGAAAGCCAGGACCACCACCGTGGCAGTGCTCAGAGCCAGGCAGAGGCCATCCTCACACTAACGTGCCATTGGAAACGCTGTAAGCGCAGACCGCAGCGCGGCGGGTCTGTGGGTGACTCGGAATGGGCTGCGATGAATATCCTCCGTGCTGTGACCAGAGCAAAGCTCCAGCTATTTTCAGGTTTTAATCATCTCACCCTCATTACAGATGCCGACTATCCGGCGGCTGCTCAGAGGAAAGAGCTTTATCAGCTCTCAGCATCTAATTATTTATTTTAGAGGGAACTAGGCTTGAGTCCAAGGCTACAGGAGACACATCTTCTGTTGGGAGTTATTAATGACAAGCAGACTTAAGGAGCAGTAATTTGTTTAGTAGTCACGCCAGGGAGTTCCAGCTCCGCCGAAGCTTGGGGAAGACGGGGATGAGGAGAAAGAAGGTGAGGCTCTCAGCTCAGCTGGTAAAGGGGCATTAAAACAAGATGGCCTCATCAGTTTCTTTTAGTCAAGCTCCAAGTAAAATGAAATTAATGGCTTGCTGCGCCACTCCCAACAATCTAAATTAATTCCTGTTTTTAAAGAATGACTTCCTGTTTTGCTGTTGTTATTTTGCAGGAACCTGAGCTAATTTAAGCAGCTCTGAGGAACCCACACCCACACCCTGTGCAGACACATGAGGAAAAAGCTGGAAGTCATAAATCAAAGTGTGAAACGCGGTCATTTCTGGATAGTGGCCTCATGGCAGAATCCAATTTTCTTTTTATATTTTCATGATGTTCCCAAATTTCTACAATTAAACACATATTTTATAATCAGAAAACCACCTCGAATAGGGCGAGTATTCATCTCTTTCCTCTATCTCTTCTATTCTGTAGTTATATTCCAGCTCCATTTCTATTGCTAGCCTTTTTTAACTGCAATAGCTGCGGATGCTGATAAAGGGTAAAAGACAGACACTGATGTCGAGCTCATCAGTTACTGAGCTGGCTAAGGGACTGCCTGTTGACATGTGACACCGGAACTAGTGGATCAAAAGGACCCAGTTTCTCCACAGATGAATATACACGTCCCTGTATTCCAGCAGTAGATAGTTACAAGGAAAAGATAAATGAGGAGAACAGATAAGAGATCCTACCAACCCAGTCTGGGACACAGTAAAGATATGAGGCTCGGACTTTGAAAAGAATGTGAAATAGGACTGTTTCAATAGACTTGTCTAAAGTTGCACGCAGTCATACACTCACTTAGGTGGATAAGATAGGACACCAGAGATGGAATTAGGTAAAGTATGAAGCAATCCTACAATGTATGAAATAACAGGGGTTTTGCCTAAGTCTCCTGGTCAACAAAGAACTGAGAGAAAGTTTATGTCGTGCTGTGATACAAGAAAACGCAATGACTGATCTCAGGGATACCAAAACAAGAGTTGACAATTCCACCTCAAAAAAAAAAAAAAAGAGAAAAGAAAAAGAAAAGCCAATCATTTCAAAGGATGAGCTATGCCAACTGTTTATAGAGATCACCAATGAAAAAACTGAACTCTTAAAAGTCTGTACAGTAAACCAAAAGGTAAAGAAATGGCTCCATAAATACAAAATAAAGAAAATCCCCATGCCTGCTACACACATAGGCTATCTTGACATAAGCTGGTAAAGGAGAAATAAATTATGCACAATAGCCTTGGGATTAGGAAGTGATCTTGTGTACTAGTTACGTCTAGTAAAGTGGGGGGGGGGGCGGGTTCCTTTATGATTTTTGACTCTTCTGAGGAGCACAGAGCCCTATAGATGTCCCAGAGCAACTCCAGTAACTTATTTACTTAAAAAGCTAGTGAAGAGCTTCTGAGTAGATACTGTGACGGTGACCATCACAGAAGCTACAGAGCATGCGATGTACAGCTCTAGGCAGCATTTGCCCAAGGTAAATTGAGGAAAAGAAGCAGTTCTTAAAAAACAACAACAACAACAAAACAGACCTTCGACCATTCTGCATTCTACACAAGACTTTAGTCACTCCAGTCTCCCTCACAAAGCAAAACGGATCCATCCAATTTCTCTTTCTCTCAAGGATTTGTCTCTGAACTGAGACTTATATTGATTTATCACTTGTGGAAATATAAAATCATACATTTGTAACGGCATTTGTAGAAATTATGGTGTTAAGTAAACACCAACGCATACATTGTGGTTTGAACTGATGTTTTCTAAATGACCTTTTCATAGGTGTATAGCCTCTTGGATAGCCTCTTTTGTGAAGTGCCTGTATTGGTGTTTGGCTCATTTTCTATTGGACTGTCTTTCCTTTTTCTTCTCTTTTGGATCTTCATTATCCAGCCTATAAGAACTCTTCATATGCTGTGAATACATGGACTTTTTATATATGTGTGTTACATACTAAAGTTTGACTTTATATTCTCTGAATTTGATCTTTTAATGCACAAAACTTTTTTAACACTAATACAGTCTAAGATACCCAGTTTTTTTCTCTTGAGAGTTTATTATTTAAGAAATCTTTCCCGCTGAGGCATGAAGATGTTCTCTTGTGTGTTCTAAAAATATTATCGCTGGACCTTTCCCATAATCCTATCTTGAACTGAGCTTGTGTATAGTCAAAGAATATTAGTTTTCCCTCATAGATTATTCTATTAACTCCATTTAATAATATTTTCTTTTCCCCTCTGAACTGTTGTGTCAACTTTGTCATTAATCAAGGTACTGCAGATATGTGGATTTATTCTTCAACTATTCCTTCAGTTAGTTTATCTACCTTAGCCCTAAAATCATTTTACTTTTGTTATTATACCTCTATAACAGATCTTTTGCAACTGGATGTATAGGCCTCAGAATTTTCTTTTTCAAGATTGCCTTATACATTCACCTTTCCCTATAAATTTAAAAGTGAGCTTTCAATTTGCATACATATGAAAAACCATACTCAGATTTTAATGAATTTATAAATTCATTGGAGGAGAACTGTTATCTTTACAATATTGTATCTTTAAACTATGGATATGTTTTTTCCATTTACTGAAGCAGAATTTAATTCTTTCCATAAACAATTATAGTTTCATGGTAAGGGAATTTAAAACTTTGCATGATATTGAAAATTTTAATTTTTTGTAAATGTTACCTTTCAAAATTTATTTGATATAGCAAAGAAATTGATTTTAAAAATATTAACCTTACTAGATGTGGTGGCTGAGGTAGGATCTCTGTAACCTCAAAACAAATTTAAACTACCAAGTGAGACCCTGTCTCAAAAAAATAAATCCTTCAAAATACATTAAGCTTCTGTATAGTGAGGGTAAAGGCACTGACTTAGGTTTTCTTTAACTTTCCTCAATAACATTTCGCAGTTTCTATGGAAAGAATATTTTATGTAATATTTTGGATGCTAAGAGAAATGATAAATATTTTTGTAAGTGACATCTTTTAAATTTCTAGCCCAATTGTTTTCATTGCTGGTATGTAGAAATATTATTGATTTTTATTCACTGACTTTATACCCTTACCAATCCATTCTGGATTGAGTTTTATATACGATATAAAGTTTAAGAAAATGTTCATTTCTCATCTTGTTTATTTAGCCTACTACCTATCTGAATGTCTGCAACCTAATTACAAAGTACCTTTTGCTATGTAGGGTGACATCTTCACAGGGTCTGGGGTATGCGCTGTCATTGGATTTACCATATTATATTCCTTTTTCTTCCCATATTGCTCCAGCTAATACTTTCAACTCAGTGTTGAATAGAAGGAAAGTTAGCAGGCTTATTCATCTTGTTCCCATTATAGGGAAAAAAAGCTTCAATATTCCACCAGTAAGAATGGTATTTGCCATATTTTGCCACCAAAATTTTTATCAGATTAATAAAGTTTCTATCTTCAGCTTGATAAAATTTTAATAAATTATAAATGGATATTAAGCTTTACCAAATACTTTTACTACACACATTGAGATATTTGTCTGATGTTTTCCCTTTACTTTTACTGTGATAAGTTATCTTGATTAACTTTCTAATGCTAACCTACCCTGGCATTCTTAGAACAGCCTCACTTAGCTATGTGACACACCTTTTCCAATATCCTATTGAACTGAATTTCCACTATTTTGCTTACGACTGTCAGTACTTTTGACAGGCTTTCAGGCTAAAAATATTCCTTTTCCTGCCTTCTACCTTGGGCAGCATAAGAACTGTACAGAATATTTTAAAAATATATATATAACCTTCCAAAATGTTTTCATGTTGGTGCAGCCATGTAACAATTCTTCTTGCTTTGATCTAAATGTTTTTGTGTCATCAATGTTTTTTTGTTTTGTTTTGTTTTGGTTTTTTTTAGGTTTTTTGAGACAGGGTCTTGCTTTGTGGTTCAGGTTGGCCCTGAGCTCAGCCTCCAACTCACATCACAGCAATCCTCCTGCCTCTGCCTCCCAAGTGCTGGGATTACAGGCGTGAGCCACCACGCCCGGCACTGTGGTATGTGGTGCTGATTGCCGCTGGGGTAAGTCTCCACACCCAGTATTGTATGTGGTCTCCGGGGATCGAACCCAGGCCCTTGCACTTGCAAGACAGGCGCCGGAACCACTGAGCTAAATCCCCGGCCCCATCAATGTTTTTGTGTCATCTTCTCATCTTAAAACAGAAACATTTCTGAGGGTTAGAATAAGACAAGAAGAGTCTTATAGGAAGCACACATTGCCAACAGAGTGTTCTATCCATTTGCTCCTGCATTTCTGCTGCTCACAATATATGCTGAGTCCATCGGGATGAGCCTTCGTGTGTTCCTGATAAATATGCAATGACCTTAACAATGAAACCAACAGATGGTGTTACTGTAGGTAACAGGATTTTACTCCAACAGTAAAGAACATTTTCTTTTTAAGTTCTATCTGGAAAATCTTCCTGGGTCTGCATTTTCTAGTCATTTACTTTCCTCCACCTCTGTTATCAGTGCAGAAGCCCAAAGTCATCAAAAATGTAAATAAATACGGCTCAAGGTTATCCCATAAAATCACTCATTGACTTGAGGTTTTTGAAGTAGTGCATAAGACTGAATCTTTTTAATATTTTTCAGCATTGAATTCTTACTGTTCTGTGTTCTGCAAATTAAAGCCTTTTTAAACAGAAAAGGGATATCATGCAAGATAAGAAATAATAGATCATTTTAAAGAAATTCAGGAACCAAATGATGCTATTCGACTTAATTTATTTATTTTTTATCTCCTAGAACAATACTCATTGACAAAATGGGAATGGTAGCTATAAAAGCAAGAATGAATAGTCTCTCTAGGACTGTGAGGCCTAATCTCCACCAGCCAGTATCTAGCATAAAAGGCAGGAGCAGGGCCCTTGGACTTCACAGGGCTGAAGAGGTGTTTACTCGCGGCCATTACCCACTAGTCTGTCAACAGTCCTCAGCTAAGAGCTAATCGGTTGAAATGTACTGGAAAACACTTGATTGCTTTAAATGACAGCACACTGGAAGAGTGACAGGGAGGCAGCCCTGTAGAATGTCCCGGGTCAGGGTGTGACGCGTGACCAATGCGACCTGCTGAGCACTCAACACTGTGTGTCTTTCCAAGAGAAACAATACGCCCGCCCTTGCGTTTCCATGGTGACAGTGCCATTCTCAAGTGTAAGAGCCGCCTCCCCTAATCAATAATCATTTTTACCCAGATGATATTCCTGGGTTGTCTTGAATCGTGTGCTCCTTTGTTAGTCTGTACCCTGCCTCACTGGACTCAAGGGGAAATTTATTTGCCCAGAGCAAGTAAGGGTGTCTTTGAGAGGCAGGGGTGGCTTGTAAAGGGATGCAGAAACTGGAGGGCGACTTGGTAAAGATGGTAGAAAGATTTGAATACAAAATATTCTAATTTATAATCATGTTTAACTCTGTCATGTAAAAAGTATCTTGCTTCTGAACAACTGTCTGTTCCCTCCTCCCCACAAACCTATGCAGAGTAGCACAAAGGTCCCTGCACAGCAGTTTTTAACGTTAGGTTGCAGTGTAAGTTCTCTACTGCAGGCATCGAGTGGCATTTAAGCGATTCTATCCCAGTCAGTAAAATATATAGCTTGGAAGAGACTTCTCCATTTATTCAGTTATGGCTGATCTTGTTGGAACCTGAAACAGTAGCTAAAGACCACACAGACTGCTTCTGCCTAATGAACATTAAAAGAATTGCACAGATCCACGTAAGCGCGGAAAGAAAGCTGTTATTATTTTAAGCAAAATTAGAACAGATGGGAGAGGCTGACAGACATGTATTCAGACATGCGTCCGCCTCACATTGAATTTTTACGAATGGCTGGTCCCAGATGGCAGTGGGGTTCAGCGGCACAATTTTAGATTCAGAGTCTATTTTGCTTTTGCACCAGTGTCCTGTGTCAGCTACAACTTTTCTATTCACTTAGCAGGTGAAGCAAATATCATCAAAATGAAAGAAACCATCATGAAAACAGGTTCTTTTGACAGTTTGGAAACAAGGACTAAGTCAGTTTATCAAACCGAGTCCCAGCACCTCCCACACCACCCTCCTGGGTCCTGTCTTGTTCTGTTATTTTCCACCATTATACAAACGTGGGCCAAGGAAACAACAAGAAGTCCACAGCGCTGAGTGCAGCAAACATGCTAACAGAGTCCTGACGGAGCTTCTCCCCACCTGTCAGACACAGCTGTTCATTCACACGCGACTTCGCTCCAAGCACTGCAGTTTCTTTACCTTCCGAGACAGGGCGCACAGCGCTCGTCCCGCAGATGGGGAGTCAGTTCAGTTCACTCAGGAAACACACAGTGAAATCTGCTCCTTGTTCCCATCATGTGTCAGTCCCTGGGCAGGACATGAGGTAAAGCTGGCAGAGCTCTTACGTACTGACGATGCACAATGTGGCGTTACACAATATGCACTGTGAAATGACTACTGCAGTCAACCTCCTTGCCCCGTTTCCTCCTTTTCCCCCTTCTCTCACTTCTCTCCCTCTTTCTGCCGGAGGACACTTCAGATCTACCCTCAGCTAAGGCCCGCTGCATAACACGATACGAGCTGTGTTCAGAATTTACAAATGAGAGGATTTCACTGTGTTGCTCAGGCTGGCTTCGAACTTGCTGTGAGTTCCTCAGCCTCCTGGTGTGGGGGTGTGCTGTGTGCACCAATGCCTGGCTACATGTACATGTATCTGTGTTCATAAATCAGTTTTTTATCTACCCTTTTATCAACAGAACACTTCGATTATGAGTAATGCTATACAGAACATAAATGTGCAGCTTTGAAATACCAATTTTATTTCCTTTGAGTACGTACCCCCGAGTAAACTGCTAGACTATATGGTAGTTCTCTCTCTCTCTCTCTCTCTCTCTCTTTCTCTCTCTGTCTCTATCTCTGTCTCTCTCCATCTCTCTCTCTCTCTCTCTCTCTCTCTTTTTTAGGATTTACTTGTATTCCCCCACTTAATAAACTATCAGAATAAATTAAACTCCATTTGACAGATCAGGCAAGAGATGGGCTCCATGCCGGGCGTGGTGGCTCACGCCTGTAATCCCAGCACTTCGGAGGCAGAGGCAGGAGGATTGTGATGTGAGTTTGAGGCTGAGCTCAGGGCCAGCCTGAACCACAAAGCGAGACCCTGTCTCCAAAAACCTAAAAAAAAAAAAAAAAAAAAGAGATGGGCTCCAGGAAGTAAACTAGAAAACTTACTGACCTGGTGGCCGAGTGGTGGCATGACGGAGCTGGAAGGCCAACCTGAGCCCGAGAAATGAAGGAGTCCTTGGATTTCTAGCCCCACGCTCAGTCCCCTGCTCTGGCCCAACTCCCACAGGGCTGCGGGAGCTGTCAGGGGACACCCAAGGAGGTGGCAGGTGGAGGCTGAGTGGAAATTTCACGTGCGGGGCTCAGGCATCCACACTGCCCTGGGTGGGCGTGGCAGGAGTGGTGTCTCTCCTGGATATTGTGACAAACAGGTTGGAGCACACAGCTCTGGGGGGGATGCCAGCACAGAAAACAAGATGGGGAGGGGAAGGAACATGGAGGTGTCCGGACTTTGCCAAAGGAAGGGCATGGAGCACAGAAGACATGTGCCAAAGCTCTTCAGAGGGCTGGAGCAGAGCCAAGCTCCTACAGGAAGACAGCCAGCACCAGGTAGAAAATTTGGGGATGGTTATCATGACCCTGTTATTACTCAGTGGAGAGCTAGGAGATGTGGGTGATTTATTTATTTATTTATTTATTTAATGTTTCTTTTTTTTGAGACAGGGTCTCACTTTGAGGTTCAGCCTGGCCCTGAGCTCAGCCTCAAACTCATCACAGCAATCCTCCTGCCTCTGCCTCCCGAGTGCTGGGACGACAGGCGTGAGCCACCACGCCCGGCACTGTGGTATGTGGTGCTGGTTGCTGCTGGGGTGAGTCTCCACACCCAGTATAATATGTGGTTACCGGGGATTGAACCCGGGTCCTTGCGCTTGTAAGACAGGCGCCGGAACCACTGAGCTAACTCCCCAGCCCTACAAAACATAGTTTAAGAGAGAAGGTAACACTAAAATTATACCATTGTTCTAAAATTATTTCTTTGAGTTGTTTATTATTATTACAGTGTGAGGGATTTAAGAACAAAACAGATTGTTATAAGTTTAAAAACTTCATGAGACGTTAGCAATATATTTATGAAAATTGTATGATGTTGCTTTAAAACTATAAATGTTCCTTTAAAACGCTACAAAGTCAAAACTGTAAAATACACTACATTGCTTTCCCACTGACCAAGTGAACATTATTCTCTCCTAGTCACAAAGCCACTTTTCCAGCGCTAGATGGCCCACACAGGACTTCAATCCAGTGACAGCACCACTTAGCTTGTGAGGGTCGTACAGCAACATAAATCTGTTACTGTAGAGGGATTTGGCTTTTGCAAATATTCCTTCAGCTGTTACAGAAGGCTGGGCCTCAGCCGGGCACTAGAATCCTGGGCAGGCTCTTTGTTATTTGGGACTTTCACCCTGGGGCTAGACGCACAGATGTGACACAAGCTCCCATTGTGACTAAAAAATGCCCAGGACTCTACATTTCCTGTGACTAAATCAGTTCAAGAAGGGATTACTACCGAGACCGGGTCTAGACTCCACTGGACAGGAGTCCTTAGCAGCTGCCAAGGATAAAATTTTACCTTAGGAGAAAGCCTCTTACTTCAAAGTCCTCTCCTCTACGGGGAACGGGTCGTCCTGACAGCTGTGAGCATGGGGAGAGTCGTGCTGAGCTGAC